>JBAMBR010002479.1:0-34320 GCA_037044475.1 Zaprionus obscuricornis | reverse complement strand
AAATTTCATTAATTTTAATTTTAATTTTAAGTAATTTAATTAATTTTAAAATACAAACTATAATAGAAAAATTTCTTGAGTTTTTTTTTTTTGAGTGGGAAAAATTGATGGAATTCAGCAAAATTTTTTTTCTATATATATTTTTGTTTATAATAATTGCGATCATTATTAATTTCAATAAATTTCATTAACTAATTAATTATAATTAATTTAATTTTAAGTAATTTAATATTAAGTAATTTCATTAATTTCAAAATAGAAACAATAATAGAAAAATTTCTTAAGAATTTTTGTGTGTAAAAAAATGTATTTTCTTATAAATTTTTTTAATAATAATTGCGACAATTAATTAATTTCAATAAATATCATTAATTAATTAATTTTAATTTTAAACAATTTAATTAATTTTAAAATACAAGCTATAATAGAAAAATTTCTTGAGTCTTTTTTTGAGTGTGAAAAATTTGTGGAATTCAAGCAACATTTTTTTTATTTACATTTTTGTTAATAATAATTGCGACAATTAATTAATTTCAATAAATTTTATTTATTAATTAATTATAATTAATTTAATTAATTTTAATATAAAGTAATTTCATTAATTTCAAAATAGAAACAATAATAGAAAAATTTCTTGAGTTTTTTTTTTGAGTGTGAAAAATTTTTGAAAATCCAAATAACATTTTTATATAATAATTGTGACAATTAATTAATTTGAATAATTATTTAAAGCACGTTCGGGCAGTAATGGGAATGTGAATGCACAGACACATATTCATTTAATTATGCAATTAAAATTTTTTTAATGAATTTTACATTTAATTATTATTATTATTCTTTTTTTTTCTTACTGTTTGCATCATTAAAACTTGACTTTAATTCATTTTATAATTGTAGTAAAATAATTTTAATTTATGCAATTTTAATTTGCTTTCTCTATCTGTCTCTCGTTCATTGTCTCTCTCTCTATCTCTCTCTTTTGCTCATTTACATATCTTTCAAATTTAAATTAAATAATTTTTATTTATATTTATATTTTTTTTTTTGCCACACAATTTAACAATTTATTCGCACAATTAATTAAAGAATCTGCGTTTGCGGTTTACACAAAATTTACCCCACAAAATTCCAAGTAAATTTTTCTTTCTATTTTTTTTTTGCTTTTTTTTTTTTTAGTAGCAGCAGCACAATGTGAATTAATGGCCCAATTTGAAGCAGAGCAAAAAAAAAAATAAATAAATAAATAAAACCAATTTTAAATTGCAGTCTACTAAATCAAATAACTATATATAGTAGGAGTATATATATAGTATATATATTTATATATATATATATATAAACTTATGTCTTGCTTACTGACATAATGGGCACAATCATTTTTCAGACCATTTGCTAAAATGGAAAAAAAAAAATAACGAAAAAAATACTCGAAAAACTAGTTTGAAGATTTACTGGCAATTATTCCATCGATTGTTTTTTTTTCGCCCTGCTTTTTCTCTTCTTATTCTGCTTCAATTTTTTTATATATTACAAGTTTTATTTTTGTACGCGCGACGGAAATAAATTAAGCCAGCTCATAAATTAAAGCGTTTCAAGCAAAAAATATTGTTTGTCCAGTCAACATTTGTGGTACAGTCTTTCTTCTCTCTCTTTCTCTCTCTCTTGCAGTCTATACTCCAACGCGCACATATTTGTAGTTGTGCTTATTTATATATAGAAGTTGGCGAAAAATGTTTGTTGTGACTGTGCAGCGTTGTAGTAGCTGAGTGAGAGAGAGTGTGAGTACAGCCAAAATTCAGATATTCTCAGACATTTAGACATTCAGACATTTGCCCTCAATCATATGGCATCCATCTCTTTCCACTTCACACTTCGCTCATACTACGTTGTAGAAATAGTTAAGCATTTGCGTTTCGCCTTTTGCTTTTGTTGGCCGATAAAGAAAATTATTGTCTAAAACTTGGCGCATATCGTTGAACCGGAAGTGCTCGGCTCATAAAAACTAGCGGGCGTCTTTCCCCACACTCTCTCTCGCGCTCTGTCTTTGACTTGCTATTTGTGTGTGTGCGTCGCCAGTAGGACGACGTTCAATGGCGTTTTATTGTTGTTAAGCATTTCGCACAGAAAGAATCGTATATGAAATTTATTTGTAGTTGTAGGTGACGTCGACATCAGAGAAATGAAAAGAAGAAGGAGAGAGAGAGCGCGAGAGTCTCAACTAGTATTTTGGCAGTTTGTTAACTTCACTGGCCGACAATGAAGTCAGTTTTTAGTTGCTTACTTGGCCAGTGCCAAGTTCCAAGTTCCAAGCAAGTCTTTCATTGTGGGAGTTACTAAAAAAAAAAAAAAATAAACTTTCGTAACGGAAATGCAGCGCCAAAGTTTTTCTTTTAGCTTCCAAATTCTCCATTTTTTTCTTCTCTTTTATATTTTTTTTTGCATATTTTCAACTATTTTGCTTTAATTTCCTTGGCATAGCACAAACTTGATTGCATTTTTAGTGAGTTTAATGAAAGGTCGAAAAGTTTCCGATTGGATGGAGAAAACACTTTGTCTTCCTTGAATGGGAAAAACGAAAAAAAAATTCGAAACTTTGCTTTCTGCTATAGTTGCCTTTAACAAGTTTCCGATTGGTTTTCATGTTGCCACACAGAGTGGCAGAGTTACAGACACTCACATATACAAAATGTGTCCAGCTGCTCATCCATCCTTTCACATTGACTTGACATACATGTGCAGCACTGTTTGTTGTTGATACTGATTGCGGTTACATTTGATACTCGATACTCAAACCTCTCGATATTCAATGCTCAATATCCAATACTCAATTCGAGTTGAGTTAAGTGAAGCCTTGGCTATGTGCTTGCCTTAAGGGGCAACACTTGATGTAAATGGAAGCTAGTGTAGATTTAAGTGTTACCGAAAAAATGTTTGAGTAGCTCGTTCTATAAATTTTATTTACAAGCAATTTTTAGCTATGCAATTTATATGAAATTTCAAACAAATTTCAATATTTCATCAATATGTATTGGAAAATATTTTGTATTATTTTTTTTTTTTTTTTGCGCGGTTTTATGTTCATTTTTATATGCAAAAATTCGTAGTAAAATATTAACTTATCGTAAAGCTTAACATTCTTTTTATGATTATTATTTTTTGGGCAATTTTTTATGTTCGCTAGCAAGAGCAACAGCAGCAGCATCAAAAACAACAACAACAAGAATAAGTGAGCATAACAAAAGAGAATTGCCATCAGGCAGAGACTAATAAAAAATTGTAGAAAAGTTTTATTTTGCTTTTTGTTTCAGCTAAAAACAAAAGCAAAACAATGGCAATTACAACAACAGCAACAAGAATAACAACAACAACAGCAAAAATGGCAATGGCAATAAAAGGCAAACAATATTCACTCCACATCATGCCACAACTCATACAAAATGTACATTGCGCTGCGCGAAAAAGTATGCTATGGTTTTTTTGGTTTTTTTTTTTTTTTTACATATTTTCTTTGTTGCCCAATGACTGTTGACTGTTGACTGTCGACTTGTTCTGTTGCTCGTGTTTGCTCTCAGTCTTGCTGACGCTATTGCTCAACTTTTTCATCGCCTGCTTATACGCGGCCAGTCTCAGCATAGTAATTAATGCTTGTAAGTGCCACTCGTATATGTAACATTTTGTATGTATAAGTATGTATATGCATGTATTAGTGTATATGCGTGTGTGGATTGTGGGCTGTATATGTATGCTGTGTGGGCAATGCTTCAGTGCCACATTTTCAGTTTTTGCGCAACTCTCAACTTTTTCGTTGCTTGCTTGTTAATTGCATGTTTTCAACATATGTTCCTGCTTGTAACTGTGAACTTTTCAGATTTCATCCCACAAGTCTCCCACACAGCATCCCCTCCACCCCTCTGCCTCCGACTGTCACAGCGCGTGTAAGCTTCATTGCTCATGTCAGCATTGGAAACATTTGAAACACGCGCACGTCGCATGCTGCCCCAAAATGTGCGTCAATTAAAAATTGTTACCAAAATCTTTTGGCATCAAGGCCAAAAATGTCTACAAGTTATTTTTCGTTTCTCATCACTTATTGCTTTTTCTTATATTTCGCATGGCGTAACACATGGCGTATGCGTGTTGGCGGTTGCAAGCTAACGAAAAGTTCTTATTTTTTTTTTTCTTCTTCTCTTCTTCTTTTTTTTTTTGCACACAACTTTTTGCATTCATCTGGCTGACAGGCTGGCTGGCTGGTTGGCTGGCTGGTCATAAAAACAACGACGACGGAAGCTCATATGGCATAAAAATACACACATACACACAGACAGACAGACAGACAGACAGACAGATATATATATAAATGCGTAGGTATGAATATGTATTTTGCACATACATAAAATCTATAGACAGACACAGATACATATTATTATAAATACATATATATATATGTGTGTGTGTGTATGTGTTTGTGATCTCTGTATATATTTTTGTATCATTTTGTTGTGTTCTTGTTCATGTTCAATAAGTTGACCAATAATCGGCGACAATATTCTAAGAAGTCATAAAACTCGATGCTAAAGTCACTTATAAAGCATAAAATATAAACATAAGTACTATATATATATATATATTATATAGTATATATACTATATATGAGCATATTAATATATATAAATATGTATAAACATATATTTATATATATTACTACTATAGCATATAATAATAATATGAAAGTCAAGAACTTTAAGTCAAGATGTTTAAATGGAAAGTTGTCTAGAAAAGTTGCAAAGAAAGTTTTATATGAAACAAAAATTCAGTTGAAATTGATTTTATTTATTAAGTTGACAGAAAGTTAAAGTCGTATATGCACTTAATTATAAGATACTCCGGTAACTAGAAGCAGTGAAAATTGCATAACATTAAGACTTTTGATACTTTATATAGTCTACTCAGAGTCATTATAACCGCTGTAACCTTTGTCTATCGAATGCACAAAGAAAAAGCATAAAGTCAAAGTAAACTTTAGAGTTATTTCTTTGTAGTAAATGTCATTGTAACATATTGTAAACAATTTCATGGCAACAAATATCCAATAGCCACTGTTTATTTTCATTGATTAATTTCCAATATCAAGAAGAGAATACAAATTTCTATTGTACATATTGTTTTATTGTTTGTTTGTGTTTGTGTTTCTATGTGTGTGTGTCTGTGTGTGTGTGTGTGTGTGTACAATATGTTCATAGAGGTCAAGTACAAACAAGAACTGTTGTATTCATGCCACACACTGTAACTTTGTTTGTAATTACGTTTGTGTATTTTGATAGCTTAAGCGTAAAACATACCACAAGGTGATTAGGCAATTTGTAAAAGCGATTGAAACATTTCACGCCTTCGCATAAATGTTTGCGTGTTGTCTTACAACTCACAACTCAGCTTGTTCTGTCTAACTAGCTAAATATTTGACCAGATGATTATTTTTTTTTTATCATTATTGAAATGTTTTCACATTTGATATTGATTTATAGCTATATATTTTGATCTATGAACTGAATTTCAATTTCATTTTCAATTTCATTGATTGACTTTTTTTTTCAAAAAAGAAATAAAGTGCAAACACTTGTCTTAAGTTGAGTTTCGTTTAGTTTTTTTTTTGAACGTTTTTCTATTTTTGTAGTTTTGTTTTCATTTCTTCTACTTTTATTATTTTTTTTTTGTGGGCGTTTTGTGCATACGCCTTACACAACAGCAGCCACTTTGTGATGAAGCGCATATGTGTGTTTGTGTTTCTGTGTGTGTGTGTGAATGAAACTAGAGCGCACCTTGATGCTATTTTTAAACGCCGCATACAAAACAAAACAACAACGGGCCGCATACAACAATCGACGCTTAGTTTTTGCGCTAAGTGTTTTTTTTTTATGTTGCCGCCGCCGCTGCCATCGCTGCTGTTGTCGTTGCGTTCTTTGTACACAGCATCCTAGGCCAAGTTCGCATACATATATATTTTTTGTTGTTATTTAAGTTGTTGTTGTTGTACTTGTTGTTGTTGTTGTCGGCATTGTCATTGCTGTTAGTTGGCAACACTTAAAAATAGAGTCAGGTAAATAACGTCAAGCATTATATAAATACACGTTGCCATGTTGTTGAATGCTTTACGTCTCACACATTATTTAATAAATTGCACTGCAACTGAAGGACCCTTGAAACAGGTATAGCTACAGTTACAGTTACAGCTACAGTTACAGCTACAGCTACAGTTACAGCTACAAAAGTCTTAAGTGCACGTGCGGTGCGATTGTTGTTGCAGCATTTGTTGCACTCATGGGATTCATGAAGCGTTTATAGCATGTCAATTGACATGTCTTTAAAAAAATATATAAATATATATTTATATATTTATATAATTCATAGATAAATAAAGAGAATGAGAGAGTAAGAAAAAGAATTTCTATAAATATCTATATAGAAATTTTTGAATAGAAGAAAGTACGCAATGTTATCTCTGGCGTAAGATTTTCTATGATTGCAAAAGCAAGCTTGAAGGAAAAGTTTATTATACTTAATACTGTGTACTGTACCTATTATTTTCTATGGTAGCTATATATATCATATATACGGCCGATGCTGATTTTAATCAAATTTTGATAATATTATAATTCAATGTTTTAAGTTACAGCCGAATTTTCAAACCTTTCAGTCTCAAATTTCAAGCGAATTTCAGTATGTCAGCTATATATAGGCTATAGTTATTCGATCTGCATTGTTTTGAGTTATGGTAATAAGATATATGCCAAGTTTTATTCATACTCATATACTATAGATTTTATGCTGTCCACTCTAGGCGTTACAAATTTCTTACAATGCTGCAGGAGTATAAAAATAGCTCAAAAACTGTAAATGAGAAAACAAAAAATTTTTTGTTTTTGAAAACTTTAAAGAATCCTAGCTCAAAAAAAAAAGAAAAACTTTTAAGAATTAAAATAGATACGAGAACAATGCAAAACAATGAAAAATAAAAATAAAAAAAAAAACGTTTAGCTGTAAGATAAGTGAAGGAAAAGTAAAATTAATGTTACCCGACGCAGAACATTTAAAAATGTTTTATCTGTTGTTGCAAGTAAAAAGTTTTTTTTTTTTTGCAACTTTTATTAAGAGTGAAATTATATTAAGTTATATAATTATAATACAGTGAAAATAGTCAATTAAATTGCTTGAATAGCTAAAATCTAGCATAATATTAAGATTGTATAGGAATATATATAGAAATATATAGAACAGAGCTAAATTTCTATTATATTCGATAGAATTGTATATCAAAATTCTTGCTCTTAACAAATAAAACTCTATAATCGCGCATAATATTTAAGATTGTTCAGGAATATATATAGTATAATATATATATATATATAGTATAGTCAGTATAGTCATTAATAAACAAGAAAAAGCTTCATTTCAATTATATGCCATAGAATTCTATATCAAAATTCTTGCTCTCAACAAATAAAACTCTATAATCGCGCATAATATTAAGATTGTACAGGAATATATATATAGAGTATATAGTTATGAATAAACAACTAATTAAGAAGCCAACGTTACTCTAAATATATATCACAATTATCGCTCATACTACAAAAAGAAACTTTATAATCTGGCATAATATTAAGATTGTACAGGAATATATATAGTATATAGTTATGAATAAACAATTTACTAAGAAGCTAATCATTAATTAAATACATATCACAATTGTCGCTCATACTACAAAGAAAAAACGAAGCTCTATAATCTGGCATAATTTTAAGATTGTATAGTAATATATATAAAATAAAGTTATTAATATGCAAGAAGAAGCCAAGTTTCAATTATATGCATATCGCTTACATTAAATAAAGTTCTTAAATTGCAGAATTAACATGTTAAACTAAATGATTTTGTTACACGATATCGGATTTCATTCTCTCAGCTTTAACTGCCAGATATTATATATAATAATAATAATAATAATAATAAAGTGCTAGATCATACGTTCAACAATTTCACATTTCACACGTAAATATATATATAAAATTATGGCAGCTTAAGCACGTTTAATGCCAGCATTTAAAATGTCAAATAGTTAATTAAAAAGTTACGACTAAAAGTATTCCGTTATATTATTATTATATATCTTTTTTTTATATATCTACAAAATGATTATAATAAAACATGAAGTTGAAGTTACTGAAGAGTTTTGTATGTTGAAAAAAGGGTTTGAAAAATTCCTTAATTATTATTTGCATTTCTTTAGCTGTCTCTCTCTCTCTCACACACATACAGCCTAGTATACAATTTTCGTACAATAAAACTTCTTGATTCTACTGTTTGTTTACATCTCTCTTAAAGTTCAAAGAGTGCAAATATTTCAAAAACTTCTCACAAAGAATTTCTATTTAAAATATTCGTTGCCTTTTCTAACAGTTTTCTACTCTGTCGCTTGGTTACCTTTTTTTTTCTTCTTTTTTTTTGTAGACTAACTTTTAAGGCATACTGTACGCGGCAGGTGCTTTGTCTTTCTGTGTGTGTTTCGTTTTTTTTTTTTTTGGATTTTTTTTTTGTTTTGTGCAAATTTTGTGTCAATGTGAATGGGCGTGAGTAAGTGTCAGTATATACATATACATATATATATATATGTATGTGTGTGTATATATATGTGTATAAGTGTGTGACATTGGCTGTCTAGTTAAATAAATCGCATGCGATTACAAATTTATACAAATGTTTAGTTTCACAGGCGCTTGATATTTTTTTTTTTTTTTCTCATTTTCTGTTTTGAGTTTTCAGTTGCAAGTTTCTAGTTTCTACTAGTTCTTAGTTTTACAGTTGTTAAAGTTCTATGTTGATTTCCTTAGTTTTAGCTTTAGTTTCATCAGTCGTGCTTCTATTTTTTATGGCGCCTGGCGTCGCTTAAATGAGTTGTTGTTTATAGTTTTGCTCTTCTATATCGTTTGTATGTATGTTTGTGTGTGTGTTGAGCTTGTGTGTATAGGTGATAAATTTGCATTTCTACCGTAACGCTATTGTTTACTTTATAGGTTAGTTTGTTTGCTTTGGCCCAGAGAATGTGTGTGTGTATATCGTATATATACATATATAACGTATATTTACCTTCGATTCTGCTAGCACTACTATATACTATATATATACATATATGTAGTATATGAGACGTACGAGTTAACCTCAAAGCATGCCAGTCCAGGACCTCTTGACTTGCCACACTCGACGCACTTGACTTGAGCCGCCATACACACAAAAAAACTTCACTGTTCCAGCACTTCCTACTCTCTCTCTCTCTCTCTCTTACTGTCTCACTCACTCTTGTCGTATCTCGTTCCTTTTCTGTCTTATGGAGTTTTGTTTCTTTTGCGTGTCTCGTTTTAATTTGGTAATGACTTTGGCTTATTAATTTATTTGCATAGTTCTGCACATTTTTCTTACATTTTCGGAGGTTTTTGTTTTTATATATATTTTTTTTATTTTACTTTTACTTTTTTTTTTGCCAACTTCTCACTCACTTCACCTTAGTTTCAAAACCACAGCCGCACGCACATACACACACACACACACACACAGAGAGAGAGTCGTTACTTTTTGTTGTTCTTGTACTTGTTATTGTTGTCGTCTCTCTATTTGCTTCAATTGCTACTGTTGTTCTTATTGTTGTCGCTGAAATTCGCTTTGCCAAACGTAGCGACAAAGCAAAAAGCCAAACAAGCTGCCTGCTCAAGTAAAAAAAAACTGTATCTTTTAGATCCGGGCATATCCTTTATCTCGGACACAGCAGCAGCGCAGTTGACGGCAACAGCGCAGCCATTAGCAGCAGCATTGCTGCGACGCCAACCGCGACAGCGACAACGACAATTTTAGCAGCTGCGGCCGTGGCACCGCCAGCAGCTGTAACTGGGAAAATCTTTTCTTTTCTTTCTTATTATTTTTTTTTTTTTTTGTTTTTTTTTTTTAGTCGTCTGCGCTGCTGCTACGTTGTAATTCAATGCTCGTTATTTTAATTTTTATATATACAAAAAAATATAATAATAATAATAAATAAAATCACAAAAAAAAAAAAAAATAATAATTTGGAAAAAAAAATCTGGAAAAATGTCAGCAACAAAAAAAAAAAGGAACAATCAACAACTCTGCGAAATCAGCAGACGTCGCAGCAGCATGCCATAAATAAAAAAAATATATATATGTAATGTTGAAAGAAGGAAACCGCGCAGCGTTGCCGCCAAGCAGCCCAGTTTCCGTTAGCGTTACCGTGTACCGTTTGTACCGCTACAATTGAATGTTTTTCGTAAGATGAAGGAAAAAACCAGGAACGCTATTGACGCGCACACGCGAGTGTCCTATACACAACTGATTACAGTTATAGTCCTTGCAGCGTCGGTAAACGCGACTGCGATTCGAATGTTAGCTGGCAGCGACGTTGGCGTCAATTCGTCTCCAATTCATTTTCGTTTCGCTTCGTGTACGTACACATTCGCTTTGCTCGTTTTCGGCTGGGCAGCACGACCAACAGTGACGACGACAACGACGCTGACGACGCCGACGATAACGACGAAAGCAGAGACGATGACTGTGGCGGTCAGGTTCCGTTACAGAAATTTGACTAAGCACAGCTTTAGCTTTGGCCTGACGCCTGACAGCTGAGACTGCGACAGAGGCTGAAATAGCAATAGCAACAACGGCGGCGACAGCTTCACATTATTATGTTTTCGCCGCACTGCTAGCTAGCTGCCTGCCTGCCTTTATACCAGTTTGCTGAGTATTGGTGGAATGGAGTACGGGGGAGGTAGGAGGGAGAGCGGTTTACTTGCGGCGAGAGCAAACGCATGAGAGAATACACGGGACAACGACGAAAAAAAAAACAACAAAACAGAGAGTCTGTGTGCCAGACAGAGATAGCAGTTAAAGCAGCTTCATAGAACAAATGTAGTACGTGTGGTGAAGTTGTGGGTGAGGTGAAGTGAAGTTGAATGTTTACAGTGGAACTCCTGGGACACATTTGTTTGATTAATTAATTGCTGATTGTTGATATTGTTGCTTTTCAATGACAACTTAACAGCAATTGAGTTTTTTTTTATTATTTTTTTTACAATGTCGTCTGATTAATATAATGTAATTATTTAAGCTGTAAGCTTATGTTATTAAAATTTATTTTAATTTTTTAAATTGTGTTTATTTCGTTATTATTTGTAAAATAAATTGTTTAATTTTTAATTATTTACTGATAAATTGTTTTGCATTATTTATTTTTTACGTTTTTTTTTTTTTAATTTGATTAATTTCTTATTATATTTAAATTCATTTTATGTCCCACTGTACTTAGGTAAGCAAAACTAGTTGCTTTTATATATATACATTTATATATCATATATATCATTTATATTATTCAAATTTATTTATTTCAAATTTATTATTTAAATTAATATTATAAATTTGTATAATTCATAAAAATCTGTTAAGTTTTATGTCCCACTGTATTTGGGTTAGCAACAGTATTCAACTCCCACAGCATCATCTACTATCTTGCCATACTCATCTCAAATTTCAAATCAAACAGTCTGGCAACACCACAGGAGAAACTGTATGGTTTGGGCTTTTGCTCATCTCGCGCCTCTGCCACGCATATGCTGAAAACTGATGCTGTGCTGCTGACGTCGCCGTTAACGTCGCTGTTAACTTTTACTGTTAAGCCTGACATCGTCGGCGTTGTTGGCGTCGTCTGAGAAATTACACCCAAGAGCTTAGGATGAGCAGAGCTACTGCTTGCTACACTGGCGTATAAATGTACACGCACACGCCTAAATATATGTACATATGTACATATTATATATGCAGTTGTATGTGTATGTTCCCGCGTCATCAGTGGAGTGAAGTATTGAGAATTGCCATACTTTGCAGCAACAGCAACAGACGTACAACATTTTACAGCCAAATGACAAGTGCTTAGCTTGCAAATGTGTGTGTGTGTGTGTAAATGTTAGTAAGTGTAACATTTGTTGCTGTTTTCTGTTGTTTTTCTTTTATTTTCTTTTTCTCGGTTTTTTATTTTATTTTTTTTGCATTTTCATTTTTCAAGCACGAAAATTGGCAACTTGTGGGATATGTTGGAATGGCCATGAGACAAGTCGTTGGCAAATAACAAAGAGGTAAAGTAGGGTGCTAAAGGGGAAATTATGCCAGTAAGCAGCACAGTCTGGCAAAGCACTTGACGCACGCTTGCGCGGCTTTCAAATTTACCGTATTAACTCATTAAATGTTCAAAAAGTACATTGCCTGCAAAATGTGCACACATCTGCCAAATGACTATAAATATGTGTATGTAAGTGTATATATATTTGAGCGTGTGTGTGTGTGTATGTCACTGTTTATGTGTGCAGGAGTGTAAAATATGCACATGTGTCGCCTATGTGGCTGTGCTGGCATTTTTCACACTCTCAATGTGAAAAGAAAGCACCGACCGTTTGGGGGGGGGGGGGACACATTGCCAGCGCATGTAGAGTGTGTGTGTGTGTGAGTGAGAGAGAGCGAGCTTTGCTTTGCTACTTAGTTGGCCGCTTTATGAAATTTAAATTAATTTCTGTAATTATTTTAGTGGCGCACTTAAATGGCTTTGTTCATATGTGTGTGTGTGTGTGTGTGTGTGCGGGTGTAGGCGGTGGTGCGTGGTGTATGAATTGCGGTAGGTTGATGTTATGGGAATGGTGTCAGTGTTAATACGCATACGTGACGTTGCATGCGCCTAAATAATTCATATGAAATTGTGGCACGTTGAATAAAATGACAGCTGCGTGCTGCAAATAATTATAGACTACAGACTGCGATTATAATGACCATGAAGAAACTAACCGTAAAAACTTATCCTTATTTCAAACTAACCAACGACTCACAATCTATGGGGGCCCCCTCCCCCTGCCCCACGCATATCATGCCAATGCAATGTGTTGCATGTCTAGCCAGACACTTTGGCACCAGCTTAACCATCTCTGTCAGCGACGACGACGACGTCAACGTCAACTTTGGCGTCAACGTCGTAATTGCTGCTGTCGCTGCCGCAGCCGTTGGCATTCAAGTTGCCAATTTACAGTTTCATTATGTATGCGTTGCTAGTTGCAAGTTGGACTAGACAAGACACAAGGATAAAACCAAGTGGCAAGCAATATTACGATTAGAAGAATGTTAAATACCCTAGAAAGTTATTTATGAGAACTTAAAATTTCAAAAAAAAAATAAGTATAAATATATAAATATAAAAAAAAATAAATATAATATATAAAAATTTTTAAATTAATTTTAGCATAAAATATATAACTAATTAGCCAGCAGCAAAGTCAAAAATCAAGCGAAAAAATTATCAATTTTAATATATATAAAAATTATCAATTTTAATATATATAAATTGATATTAAATTTTAGCTGCATAACTTTTAGAAATTTACATCTATAAAAAATGCAAAAAAAAAAAAAAATAAATAAATAAATTGCAAAACGAAAATGTCTGAAATTTCATCTGTTCTCTTATACATTGGTTGCTGAGTATAAAAACCTCAAGAACTTGCCAGCTAAATTTGTGCAGCCAAGTCAAATACAACAGCAGCAACAGCAACAGCAACAACAACAATAATAATAATAAAAGCAATTTCGTTGAAATAAATTGTGCACTTAAACGCTTGCAGCAATTTGTATAGTAAGGATGCGGGATGTTGAGGCATGCAACATTTAATCATATTGTCGGTTTTTGCACTGAAGCCAAAGTTTAGTATTTCAAGCGTAGATAATACTTCAGCAAATGCAATGTGCAATGCAGCTCAGCTGAAGTAAACGAGATAAAGGTAAAGCAGCAACAAAAAAAAAGGTAAGAAAGAAAAGGAATGCTTCAAAAAGAAAAAAAAAATAAAATATTTTTTACTACAAGCATAAAACTATTACAGAAAATAACTTGAAAAACAAAAAAAAAAAAAAACAAACAAGAAAGTAAAATTTTTTACACAGCATGCCAAATATTTTATACGCTTTCAAACTTGAAACAAAAATAAAAAATTTCATTTTTATTTATGACAATTATTTGTCTGCTGGATATATAATATAGTCGCTCGATTTTAATCAAATTTGAAAGATAAATCTGAAATTCTTTAAAATTAAAACAAATTGTTAAACAAGCAAAAAAATAAAAGTTTTTCATACATATTGCAGCACTGCAATGTCATCGGATGATTGCTTTGAACTTGGTCGACAATCTTATGTTAATTATCATACTGTACTTTGGATGAATGAGGTAATGCAACGTATGCTGGAAGAGCCGCATAATCAAACGCAAAGTTTTACTCGTGCCGATGTCCTGGAATATCTTGCATTCTCTACATATAAGCAAGGTATTTTTAGCCATAGTTCCTTTGTCTGCTATATGAAATTGTGTTGCGATTTGAACCAAAAATTTAGCAGGCATCTATAAGTTGTCAGATATTTCATGGAATCTGCTATATCTACTTCTTGACGTTACGAACTGCTGACCAAAATTAATATACTCTTTCAAGCGTAATGTAAGTTGCACACAAAGTTCTTAAGTTTGAGTTCAAGTTGCAGTAAACGTTAAATATTTGAGAACTTTTCTCAAGTTATTCAGAAAATTTAACTTATGTTACATAAATAAATCTAATATTTTATTTATAATTAAATAAAACAATCAAGTTTGCTGTGAGCCTTAGATTTCAGAGTCAACAAATAGAAAAAATATTTTTGAAAAAAAAATTGTATGAAATTTTATTTAAGTAATCGTTGAGCATATTTAATGAAGACTCTTTAATAAATATATTCATGATGATGTTCAGAATGATGATAATGATGATGAAACTGAATTAAATAAATAAAATAAAATAAATAAAATTTTGTTATATTTTAATATTATTACTGCCGGATAATTTATGATTTATAAATTATGATGATGATGTTTTTATGACAAATTTGTGTAGAAAAATGCAAAAACAGAAAAAAAAGATAAGAGAACAAGAGAGTTGATGATAAATTATGTGTGTATAGAAAGAAAGTCAAAGTACAAGTACAAGTACACTTAATAAAAATATTAAATATTTTTAGATGGCGGCGGACAAATAGAGAGAGAGAGAGTTCCACATTTCATAATTAGTTTAATTGTGCTTCAGTTTGAGATTCAGGCACAATTGTTTTGCCAGAATCAAGTGATTCACAAACAGTCTCCGATTCAGATGCATTATCATCGATATTTTCTACAATTATATTGGTTGATGATGTATCTTCTTGTGAATCCTGTGCATCGTTGGCCACAACATTAGCAGCTGTTGATTCTGTTTCGACAGCAGCAGGAGCAGCATTACTGGCATCGCCACCAGCACCAGCACCAGCAACAGCAGCATTAGCAGAAGTTTCGCCTGCAGCAACAACAGCAGAATTATCGCCTGCAGCAGCATTATCGCCTGCAGCAGCAGTAGCTTCAACTTCAGCGGCAGCAGCAGCTTCAGCTTCAGCTTTAGCAGCAGCCTTGGCTGCCTTATTTTTAGCCTTTTTCTTATTCTTCTTGGCATTGTTGGCTTTCTGCTGCTGTTGCTGCTGCTGCTGCAACTGCTGCTGTTCATCGGCTTTAGCTTTCTCTGCCTCGGCAGCTGCTATTTTGGCATCATTTGTTGTCAACAGTTTCATTTGATTCTGTAAATTTGCTAATGTCTCCTTCAATTCAGCACAATTACGTGTCATCATTTCCATTTTAATATTATCTGAATTAACAGTCGCTGATTTCATTGGTTTCGGTTCTGGTGGCAATTGTGGCACTGGTGGAATTTCAACCTTATTTTCACGCAATGTCTTATGCAGTAATGCACGTTCTGCTTGTAAGGCACGCAATAATTTTTGCAATTGTTCAATTTGTTTTTGTAAACGTTCCGAATGTTGTTCACGCAACTGTTTCTCTGTGGCCAATTCGATGACCATGGCATTGGCCTTATCATATTTTTGACGCCAGCCAAGGGCTTCCTTTTCAATTTTCTTTGTATGCTTGGACATTTTCTCCAATTCAATTTTATAGCTGCCAAAAACTTCATTTGATTTTTGTAGCGATTTTTGGAATTCATCATATTTGGCTGTGTAAACATTTAATTGATCCTTCAATTGTTGTTCACGTTCGCTTAAATCTTTGATGGCACGTTGTGCTTGCAACAATTTCTCCAAACCAATTTGATTTTCTCTATGTAGAAGAAAAAAAAAATAATATTAGAAGATTTACTTTTATTTTTATTTAAATTTTTTGATTTACTTGGTGAGTATCTCTTTCTCCATGGCAGCCTCGACTTGTGCCTTGTTGAGCTTTGCTTGATATAATTGAGCCTCAAGTTTCACCTGCTCATTGAGCTTCTCCAGATGCTTTTCGCGTGCCTGATATTGATCGGCCAAATGTTTTAGCCTAAAAATATAAAAACAGAAAAAGAGAATAACATAAAATTTCAAAACAAATATATATTTATATATATGTAGATATATATATATATCTATATATGAGCAGCCCGCCCCATCACACTGGCAATCGGCATGCAGCGTGTTGCGGCTATAAATAGATGCCGCTGCTTTGCGTCTGCTGCTGCTGTTGTTGCTGCCGGTATGTTTCTATTGCCTTGCTTGCCCTTTCCCCCAGCCACTTACTTGTTGGTCATTTCGATGTTGTAATCACGCAATTTAATGTTCTCCTCATTGTTCTTCGATAGAGATTTCTGCACCTCAGTGAGAGAACTTTGAAACTTCACTTGACTTTCCTTGCGACGCTCTTCTTCGACTTTGATTTGCAACATGCTTTCATTTTTCACCGATTTCAATATACGTTGCTGTTCGCGACAGACTTCCTGCAATTTGTCACGCATTAGAACACTTTTGTTCAGATCCCGTTGCACCTGTTCCTTTTCACGTTGTTGCGCCTCCATTTGACGCTGCATTGTGCGCATATCATTGGTGAGGCGCGCCACAGACTTTTCGCTTTCCACATGACGATTCAGCAACGTTTTAAATTTATCTTCATTTGATTCATATTGTTCAAGGGACTTTAATACCTGCAAGCATTATTCATTGATTAATTATTCGATATTTGTTTTTTCGATCTCCAATAACAACAACTGCAAGAAGACTAGAATTTACCACATCTTCAATTTTAGGCCCTCGCTGTTTTTCTTCACGTGCGACCCGTTTAGTTTTGCTTAATTTTTCCATACTTGACAGCTTCCTTTGATTTGTGTGTGTGTGTGTGTATACACTGTTCGAAATTTAACAATATATTATTTTTGGCATCCAAAAACAAAAACGCACAATGATGAAGCTAACATAACAGAAACTGATATCCGTATGATTCTATGAATGTTGAGAATTTGTTTGTGTGTGTGTTTGTGCGTGCGTGAACATGCGTGTAAACTTAACATTCATTACTAATGCTACTGTTATTAACAGTTTCGGCTTCAGTTCAAATCTGTTATTTTCTTTTTTTTTTTTAGAGAAATTAATCATATTTCTTTGATTTTACAAAATAACTACAACAAAAATAATAAAATGTGTTCAAATTAAGAAATCTGCAAAAAAATACACTAAATTTCTCTAAACAGTTATTAATTTATTTATATATCCAATAAACATATCATTGCAGATATTCGAAGTAATATTAACAGATCAGCTGTTATGCATATCATTATGTCCCTATATTGTATTTTATATATAATATCTATTTTTAATGCATTTTATTATATTGAAAAGTAAAATTCTTTATATTTCAATTATTTAGGTTTAAATTTTAAGCATATTTGTTCGTGTTTTACAACGGAGGAGCATTATCTGTTAACTGGTGGAGTATTTGATAATATCGATATTTAGCTCCTCACGTCACTGACGATATTCAATCTAATTGGAAACCATACTTGCTATTCGATATAATCGATTTTTTTTCTTTGATAAATTCATGTATGTATGCATATGTGTGACTTCGTCATATGACATTTTTCACGTCGTTTGTATTAAGTCCGTCGTCGTCGTTGCCGTCACTTGCTTTTTTCAACTTGCATTGATAACCACGGCCGAAGCGAGCAGAATTAACATTTAATTCTTATATACTTAAAAAAATGGCCAGCCAAACGCAGGGAATCCAACAATTGCTTGCTGCTGAAAAGAAGGCAGCCGAAAAGGTTGCTGAGGCCAGAAAACGTAAGCATAAAAAACAAGAAAAAAAACCAACTGACTGCGACTTCCAATTGGAAGAGTTACGTTTTTCACAATCAACGACGTTACGCGCGTCGCAGTCACATGATTCGATTGAAGTGTATATAAAAATATTTTGATGTGAAAAATTGTTGTTTTCGTTTGCAATTGCAGGCAAGGCAAGGAGATTGAAGCAAGCCAAGGACGAGGCTACTGAGGAAATTGAGAAATTCCGTCAGGAACGGGAACGCTCCTTCAAAGAGTTTGAAGCCAAGGTTAGTTATTATTGACACTTGTAAAATTTTCATGTTGTTGTTGTTGTTGTATAAAATCCAATTGGATAATTTGTCTATCAACACCCACAACATAATAGCACATGGGCAGCCGCGAAGGAGTTGCAGCTAAAATTGATGCTGATACTCGCATAAAGCTCTCAGAAATGGAAGGTGCCATCCGGACACGCAAGGAACCCGTCATTCAGGAGATTTTGCAATATGTCTATAACATTTCGCCCGAGGTCCACAAAAATTACCACAAAAAGTAAGATGTTTATTTTTCATTTGGATCAAGTGTGGGGAGGGCGTTGACGGCGACGTTTGCGTTTAGTATTCCACATCCAAAGAAAAAAATATGCAATAAACATAAAAATATGCTCGTTTTTTTTTATTGTAAATTCGATGTTCAATTTCAACTCCTTTCGATTCTAATACATAATTTTTAGCCCATTTAATAATAGTTAATACTACTATATATTAAAAACACACACACAAAAACTGTATTATTATTCCAATATATTAAATTTGTTGTTGCATCAAATTTATAGCATCAATTTTGTGTTAGGGTCTCGTGTTTGATAATTGCGCTCACGCAATTCTAAACTGTATTATACTATGTTGTTTATGTTATTATTCTTCCATATATGAAATACAAAATGTTAATTTCTTGAAAACATTTTTATCTTTTATTTAATTCTTATAACGGGGTCAAATTTCGGGTATGAAGTAAAAGGTTGGATTAACGATAAGTAAATTTCAAAAAATTCGAATATGAATAATATTTACCTTTCAGTTAAAATATATAATTAATCAATTAAAATTAATTGTTGGTTATTTTTCGTTGGCTTTTGTTTTGTGCTGCATGCAGATAACTACACAAAAAGACAAAGAGAGAAGTAGTGAGAGAGAGAGAGAGAGAGAGAGATAGATATAAAGTGTGACCACGCTGCATAAATACCACAAATTGCCAAAATAAAAATACCAACGGCAAAAATAAAAAAAAAACAACTATCGCTTAACTAGAAATTTGGCATTGAATGAGAAACAGTTGCTCTCTTATTATATTTTGCTGTGTTGCCTTAAGTCAAATTAATTTTAATTGATTAATTATACATTTTAACTGAAAGGTAAATATTATTCATATTCGAATTTTTTGAAATTTACTTATCGTTAATCCAACCTTTTACTTCATACCCGAAATTTGACCCCGTTATAAGAATTAAATAAAAGATAAAAATGTTTTCAAGAAATTAACATTTTGTATTTCATATATGGAAGAATAATAACATAAACAACATAGTATAATACAGTTTAGAATTGCGTGAGCGCAATTATCAAACACGAGACCCTAACACAAAATTGATGCTATAAACTTGATGCAACAACAAATTTAATATATTGGAATAATAATACAGTTATTGTGTGTGTGTTTTTAATATATAGTAGTATTAACTATTATTAAATGGGCTAAAAATTATGTATTAGAATCGAAAGGAGTTGAAATTGAACATCGAATTTACAATAAAAAAAACGAGCATATTTTTATGTTTATTGCATATTTTTTTCTTTGGATGTGGAATACTAAACGCAAACGTCGCCGTCAACGCCCTCCCCACACTTGATCCAAATGAAAAATAAACATCTTACTTTTTGTGGTAATTTTTGTGGACCTCGGGCGAAATGTTATAGACATATTGCAAAATCTCCTGAATGACGGGTTCCTTGCGTGTCCGGATGGCACCTTCCATTTCTGAGAGCTTTATGCGAGTATCAGCATCAATTTTAGCTGCAACTCCTTCGCGGCTGCCCATGTGCTATTATGTTGTGGGTGTTGATAGAAAAATTATCCAATTGGATTTTATACAACAACACGAAAATTTTTCAAGTGTCAATAATAACTAACCTTGGCTTCAAACTCTTTGAAGGAGCGTTCCCGTTCCTGACGGAATTTCTCAATTTCCTCAGTAGCTTCGTCCTTGGCTTGCTTCAATCTCCTTGCCTTGCCTGCAATTGCAAAACGAAAACAACAATTTTTCACATCAAAATATTTTTATATACACTTCAATCGAATCATGTGACTGTGACGCGCGTAACGTTGATTGTGGAAAACGTAACTCTTCCAATTGGAAGTCGCATTCAGTTGGTTTTTTTTTGTTGTTTTTCATGCTTACGTTTTCTGGCCTCAGCAACCTTTTCGGCTGCCTTCTTTTCAGCAGCAAGCAATTGTTGGATTCCCTGCGTTTGGCTTGCCATTTTTTTAAGTATATAAGAATTAAATGTTAATTCTGCTCGCTTCGGCCGTGGTTTTCAATGCAAGTTGAAAAAAGCAAGTGACGGCAACGACGACGACGGACTTAATACAAACGACGTGAAAAATGTCATATGACGAAGTCACACATATGCATACATACATGAATTTATCAAAAAGAAAAAATCGATTATATCGAATAGCAAGTATGGTTTCCAATTAGATTGAACATCGTCAGTGACGTGAGGAGCTAAGTATCGATATTATCAAATGCTCCACCAGTTAACAGATAATGCTCCTCCGTCGTAAAACACGAACAAATATGCTTAAAATTTAAACCTAAAAAATTGAAATATAAAGAATTTTACTTTTCAATATAATAAAATGCATTAAAAATAGATATTATATATAAAATACAATATAGGGACATAATGATATTCATAACAGCTGTTCTGTTAATATTACTTCTGATATCTGCAATGAAATGTTTATTGGATATATAAATAAATTAATAACTGTTTAGAGAAATTTAGTGTATTTTATGCAGATTTCTTAATTTGAACACATTTTATTATTTTTGTTGTAGTTATTTTGTAAAATCAAAGAAATATGATTAATTTCTCAAAAAAGAAAATAAATAAATAACAGATTTGAACTGAAGCCGAAACTGTTAATAACAGTAGCATTAGTAATGAATGTTAAGTTTTCACGCATGTTCACGCACGCACAAACACACACACAAACAAATTCTCAACATTCATAGAATCATACGGATATCAGTTTCTGTTATGTTAGCTTCATCATTGTGCGTTTTTGTTTTTGGATGCCAAAAATAATATATTGTTAAATTTCGAACAGTGTATACACACACACACACACAAATCAAAGGAAGCTGTCAAGTATGGAAAAATTAAGCAAAACTAAACGGGTCGCACGTGAAGAAAAACAGCGAGGGCCTAAAATTGAAGATGTGGTAAATTCTAGTCTTCTTGCAGTTGTTGTTATTGGAGATCGAAAAAACAAATATCGAATAATTAATCAATGAATAATGCTTGCAGGTATTAAAGTCCCTTGAACAATATGAATCAAATGAAGATAAATTTAAAACGTTGCTGAATCGTCATGTGGAAAGCGAAAAGTCTGTGGCGCGCCTCACCAATGATATGCGCACAATGCAGCGTCAAATGGAGGCGCAGCAGCGTGAAAAGGAACAGGTGCAACGGGATTTGAACAAAAGTGTTCTAATGCGTGACAAATTGCAGGAAGTCTGCCGCGAACAGCAACGTATATTGAAATCGGTGAAAAATGAAAGCATGTTGCAAATCAAAGTCGAAGAAGAGCGTCGCAAGGAAAGTCAAGTAAAGTTTCAAAGTTCTCTCACTGAGGTGCAGAAATCTCTATCGAAGAACAATGAGGAGAACATTAAATTGCGTGATTACAACATCGAAATGACCAACAAGTAAGTGGCAGGGGGAAAGGGCAAGCAAGGCAATAGAAACACACCGGCAGCAGCAGCAACAGCAGCAGACGCAGAGCAGCGGCATCTATTTATAGCCGCAACACGCTGCATGCCGATTGCCAGTGTGATGGGGCGGACTGTGCTCGTATATATAGATATATCTATATATCTACATATATATAAATATATATTTGTTTTGAAATTTTATGTTATTCTTTTTCTGTTTTTATATTTTTAGGCTAAAACATTTGGCCGATCAATATCAGGCACGCGAAAAGCATCTGGAGAAGCTCAATGAGCAGGTGAAACTTGAGGCTCAATTATATCAAGCAAAGCTCAACAAGGCACAAGTCGAGGCTGCCATGGAGAAAGAGATACTCACCAAGTAAATCAAAAAATTTAAATAAAAATAAAAGTAAATCTTCTAATATTATTTTTTTTTTCTTCTACATAGAGAAAATCAAATTGGTTTGGAGAAATTGTTGCAAGCACAACGTGCCATCAAAGATTTAAGCGAACGTGAACAACAATTGAAGGATCAATTAAATGTTTACACAGCCAAATATGATGAATTCCAAAAATCGCTACAAAAATCAAATGAAGTTTTTGGCAGCTATAAAATTGAATTGGAAAAAATGTCCAAGCATACAAAGAAAATTGAAAAAGAAGCCCTTGGCTGGCGTCAAAAATATGATAAGGCCAATGCCATGGTCATTGAATTGGCCACAGAGAAACAGTTGCGTGAACAACATTCGGAACGTTTACAAAAACAAATTGAACAATTGCAAAAATTATTGCGTGCCTTACAAGCAGAACGTGCATTGCTGCATAAGACATTGCGTGAAAATAAGGTTGAAATTCCACCAGTGCCACAATTGCCACCAGAACCGAAACCAATGAAATCAGCGACTGTTAATTCAGATAATATTAAAATGGAAATGATGACACGTAATTGTGCTGAATTAAAGGAGACATTAGCAAATTTGCAGAATCAAATGAAACTGTTGACAACAAATGATGCCAAAATAGCAGCTGCCGAGGCAGAGAAAGCTAAAGCCGATGAACAGCAGCAGTTGCAGCAGCAGCAGCAACAGCAGCAGAAAGCCAACAATGCCAAGAAGAATAAGAAAAAGGCTAAAAATAAGGCAGCCAAGGCTGCTGCTAAAGCTGAAGCTGAAGCTGCAGCTGCCGCTGAAGTTGAAGCTACTGCTGCTGCAGGCGATACTGCTGCTGCAGGCGATAATTCTGCTGTTGTTGCTGCAGGCGATACTTCTGCTAATGCTGCTGTTGCTGGTGCTGGTGCTGGTGCTGGTGCTGGTGGCGATGCCAGTAATGCTGCTCCTGCTGCTGTCGAAACAGAATTAACAGCTGCTAATGTTGTGGCCAACGATGCACAGGATTCACAAGAAGATACATCATCAAACAATATAAATGTAGAAAATATCGATGATAATGCATCTGAATCGGAGACTGTTTGTGAATCACTTGATTCTGGCAAAACAATTGTGCCTGAATCTCAAACTGAAGCACAATTAAACTAATTATGAAATGTGGAACTCTCTCTCTCTCTATTTGTCCGCCGCCATCTAAAAATATTTAATATTTTTATTAAGTGTACTTGTACTTGTACTTTGACTTTCTTTCTATACACACATAATTTATCATCAACTCTCTTGTTCTCTTATCTTTTTTTTCTGTTTTTGCATTTTTCTACACAAATTTGTCATAAAAACATCATCATCATAATTTATAAATCATAAATTATCCGGCAGTAATAATATTAAAATATAACAAAATTTTATTTATTTTATTTTATTTATTTAATTCAGTTTCATCATCATTATCATCATTCTGAACATCATCATGAATATATTTATTAAAGAGTCTTCATTAAATATGCTCAACGATTACTTAAATAAAATTTCATACAATTTTTTTTTCAAAAATATTTTTTCTATTTGTTGACTCTGAAATCTAAGGCTCACAGCAAACTTGATTGTTTTATTTAATTATAAATAAAATATTAGATTTATTTATGTAACATAAGTTAAATTTTCTGAATAACTTGAGAAAAGTTCTCAAATATTTAACGTTTACTGCAACTTGAACTCAAACTTAAGAACTTTGTGTGCAACTTACATTACGCTTGAAAGAGTATATTAATTTTGTTCAGCAGTTCGTAACGTCAAGAAGTAGATATAGCAGATTCCATAAAATATCTGACAACTTCTAGATGCCTGCTAAATTTTTGCTTCAAATCGCAACATAATTTCATATAGCAGCCAAGGGAGCTATGGCTAAAAATACCTTGCTTATATGTAGAGAATGCAAGATATTCCAGGACATCGGCACGAGTAAAACTTTGCGTTTGATTATGCGGCTCCTCCAGCATACGTTGCATTACCTCATTCATCCAAAGTACAGTATGATAATAATCCCGATTAACATTAGATTGTCGACTAAGTTCAAAGCAATCATCCGATGACATTGCAGTGCTGCAATATGTATGAATAACTTTTATTTTTTTGCTTATTTAACAATTTGTTTTAAATTTAAAGAATTTCAGATTTATCTGTCAAATTTGATTAAAATCGAGCGACTATATTATATAGCCAGCAGACAAATAATTGTCATAACTAAAAATAAAATTTTTTATTTTTGTTTCAAGTTTGAAAGCGTATAAAATATTTGGCATGCCGTGTAAAAAATTTTACTTTCTTGTTTTATTTTTTTTTTTCTTTGTTTTTCAAGTTATTTGCTGTAATAGTTCTTGTAGTAAAAAATATTTTATTTTTTTTTTTCTTCAGCATTCCTTTTCTTTCTTTTTTGTTGCTGCTTTACCTTTATCTCGTTTACTTCAGCTGAGCTGCATTGCACATTGCATTTTGCTGAAGTATTATCTACGCTTGAAATACTAAACTTTGGCTTCAGTGCAAAAACCGACAATATGATGAAATGTTGCATGCCTCAACATACCGCATCCTTACTATACAAATTGCTGCAAGCGTTTAAGTGCACAATTTATTTCAACGAAATTGCTTTTATTATTATTATTGTTGTTGTTGTTGTATTTGGCTTGGCTGCACAAATTTAGCTGGCAAGTTGTTGAGGTTTTTATACTTAGCAACCAAAAAAAAAAGAAAAGAAAAAAAATTAAATGTGCAAGAAAAAAAATTTATAAGAAAACAGATGAAATTCAGACATATTCATTTTGCAATTTATTTATTTTTTTCTTTTTTGCATTTTTTATAGATGAAAATTACTTAAAGTTATGCAGCTAAAATTTAATATCAATTTTTATATATTAAAATTGATAATTTTTTCGCTTGATTTTTGATTAACTTTGCCTCTGTCTAATTAGTTATATATTTTATGCTAAAATTAATAAAATTAATTTATAGCTAAAATTAATTTAAAATTTTTTATATATTATATTTTTTTTTGTTTTATTTATATATTTATATTTTTTTTTTAAATTTTAAAATACCTCATTAATAATTTTCTAGGGTATTTAACATTCGTCTAAGCGTAATATTGCTTGGTTTTATCCTTGTGTCTTGTCTAGTCCAACTTGCAACTAGCAACGCATACATAATGAAACTGTAAATTGGCAACTTGAATGCCAACGGCAGCGGCAGCGACAGCAGCAATTACGACGTTGACGCCAAAGCTGACGTTGACGTCGTCGTCGTCGCTGACAGAGATGGTTAAGCTGGTGCCAAAGTGTCTGGCTAGACATGCAACACATTGCATTGGCATGATATGCGTGGGGCAGGGGGAGGGGGCCCCCATAGATTGTGAGTCGTTGGTTAGTTTGAAATAAGGATAAGTTTTTACGGTTAGTTTCTTCATGGTCATTATAATCGCAGTCTGTAGTCTATAATTATTTGCAGCACGCAGCTGTCATTTTATTCAACGTGCCACAATTTCATATAAATTATTTAGGCGCATGCAACGCCACGTATGCGTATTAACGCTGACACCATTCCCATAACATCAACCTACCGCAATTCATACACCACGCACCACCGCCTACACCCGCACACACACACACACACACACACACATATGAACAAAGCCATTTAAGAGCGCCACTAAAATAATTACAGAAATTAATTTAAATTTCATAAAGCGGCCAACTAAGTAGCAAAGCAAAGCTCGCTCTCTCTCATTTACACACACAAACACACACACACACACTTCATGCGCTGGCAATGTGCCCCCCCCCCCCCCCAAACGGTCGGTGCTTTCTTTTCACATTGAGAGTGTGAAAAATGCCAGCACAGCCACATAGGCGACACATGTGCATATTTTACACTCCTGCACACATAAACAGTGACATACACACACACACACACGCACAAATATATATACACTTACATATACATATTTATAGTCATTTGGCAGATGTGTGCACATTTTGCAGGCAATGTACTTTTTGAACATTTAATGAGTTAATACGGTAAATTTGAAAGCCGCGCAAGCGTGCGTCAAGTGCTTTGCCAAACTGTGCTGCTTACTGGCATAATTTCCCCTTTAGCACCCTACTTTACCTCTTTGTTATTTGCCAACGACTTGTCTCATGGCCATTCCAACATATCCCACAAGTTGCCAATTTTCGTGCTTGAAAAATGAAAATGCAAAAAAAATAAAATAAAAAACCGAGAAAAAGAAAATAAAAGAAAAACAACAGAAAACAGCAACAAATGTTACACTTACTAACATTTACACACACACACACTTGCAAGCTAAGCACTTGTCATTTGGCTGTAAAATGTTGTACGTCTGTTGCTGTTGCTGCAAAGTATGGCAATTCTCCACTGATGACGCGGGAACATACACATACAACTGCATATATGTATGTATATATATTTGTGCGTGTGCATGTACATTTATACGCCAGTGTAGCAAGCAGTAGCCTCTGCTCATCCTAAGCTCTTGGGTGTAATTTCTCAGACGACGCCAACAACGCCGACGATGTCAGGCTTAACAGTAAAAGTTAACAGCGACGTTAACGGCGACGTCAGCAGCACAGCATGAGTTTTCAGCATATGCGTGGCAGAGGCGCGAGATGAGCAAAAGCCCAAACCATACAGTTTCTCCTGTGGTGTTGCCAGACTGTTTGATTTGAAATTTGAGATGAGTATGGCAAGATAGTAGATGATGCTGTGGGAGTTGAATACTGTTGCTAACCAAAATACAGTGGGACATAAAACTTAACAGATTTTTTTGAATTATACAAATTTATAATATTAATTTGAAATAAATAAAATGATATATATATATATATAAAAGCAACTAGTTTTGCTTACCTAAGTACAGTGGGACATAAAATGAATTTAAATAAAATAAGAAATTAATCAACTTAAAAAAAACGTTGTAAAAAATAAATAATGAAAAACAATTTATCAGTAAATAATTAAAAATTAAACACTTTCTTTTACAAATAATAACGAAATAAATACAATTTGAAAAATTAAAATAAATTTTAGTAACATAGGCTTACAGAAAATTGCCATAAATAATAAATTGAAACCATAATTCAAATTCATATTAATTTCAATAAATAATTACATTATATTAATCAGACGACATTGTAAAAAAAAATAATAAAAAAAAAACTCAATTGCTGTTAAGTTGTCATTGAAAAGCAACAATATCAACAATCAGCAATTAATTAATCAAACAAATGTGTCCCAGGAGTTCCACTGTAAACATTCAACTTCACTTCACCTCACCCACAACTTCACCACACCTACTACATTTGTTCTATGAAGCTGCCTTAACTGCTATCTCTGTCTGGCACACACACTCTCTGTTTTGTTGTTTTTTTTTTTCGTCGTTGTCCCGTGTATTCTCTCATGCGTTTGCTCTCGCCGCAAGTAAACCGCTCTCCCTCCTACCTCCCCCGTACTCCATTCCACCAATACTTCAGTCAGGCAGGCAGCTAGCTAGCAGTGCGGCGAAAACATAATAATGTGAAGCTGTCGCCGCCGTTGTTGCTATTGCTATTTCAGCCTCTGTCGCAGTCTCAGCTGTCAGGCGTCAGGCCAAAGCTAAAGCTGTGCTTAGTCAAATTTCTGTAACGGAACCTGACCGCCACAGTCATCGTCTCTGCTTTCGTCGTTATCGTCGGCGTCGTCAGCGTCGTTGTCGTCGTCACTGTTGGTCGTGCTGCCCAGCCGAAAACGAGCAAAGCGAATGTGTACGTACACGAAGCGAAACGAAAATGAATTGGAGACGAATTGACGCCAACGTCGCTGCCAGCTAACATTCGAATCGCAGTCGCGTTTACCGACGCTGCAAGGACTATAACTGTAATCAGTTGTGTATAGGACACTCGCGTGTGCGCGTCAATAGCGTTCCTGGTTTTTTCCTTCATCTTACGAAAAACATTCAATTGTAGCGGTACAAACGGTACACGGTAACGCTAACGGAAACTGGGCTGCTTGGCGGCAACGCTGCGCGGTTTCCTTCTTTCAACATTACATATATATATATATATTTTTTTTTTTATTTATGGCATGCTGCTGCGACGTCTGCTGATTTCGCAGTGTTGTTGATTGTTCTTTTTTTTGCTGACATTTTTCCAGATTTTTTTTTTCCAAATTATTATTATTTTTTTTTTGTAATTTTATTTATTATTATTATTATATTTTTTTGTATATATAAAAATTAAAATAACGAGCATTGAATTACAACGTAGCAGCAGCGCAGACGACTAAAAAAAAAAAACAAAAAAAAAAAAAAATAATAAGAAAGAAAAGAAAAGATTTTCCCAGTTACAGCTGCTGGCGGTGCCACGGCCGCAGCTGCTAAAATTGTCGTTGTCGCTGTCGCGGTTGGCGTCGCAGCAATGCTGCTGCTAATGGCTGCGCTGTTGCCGTCAACTGCGCTGCTGCTGTGTCCGAGATAAAGGATATGCCCGGATCTAAAAGATACAGTTTTTTTTTACTTGAGCAGGCAGCTTGTTTGGCTTTTTGCTTTGTCGCTACGTTTGGCAAAGCGAATTTCAACAACAACAAGAACAACAGTAGCAATTGAAGCAAATAGAGAGACGACAACAATAACAAGTACAAGAACAACAAAAAGTAACGACACTCTCTCTCTGTGTATGTGTGTGTGTGTATGTGCGTGCGGCTGTGGTTTTGAAACTAAGGTGAAGTGAGTGACAAGTTGGCAAAAAAAAGTAAAAGTAAAATAAAATAAAAAAAAAATACAAAAAAAAAACCTCCGAAAATGTAAGAAAAATGTGCAGAACTATGCAAATAAATTAATAAGCCAAAGTCATTACCAAATTAAAACGAGACACGCAAAAGAAACAAAACTCCATAAGACAGAAAAGGAACGAGATACGACAAGAGTGAGTGAGACAGTAAGAGAGAGAGAGAGTAGGAAGTGCTGGAACAGTGAAGTTTTTTTGTGTGTATGGCGGCTCAAGTCAAGTGCGTCGAGTGTGGCAAGTCAAGAGGTCCTGGACTGGCATGCTTTGAGGTTAACTCGTACGTCTCATATACTACATATATGTATATATATAGTATATAGTAGTGCTAGCAGAATCGAAGGTAAATATACGTTATATATATACGATATACACACACACATTCTCTGGGCCAAAGCAAACAAACTAACCTATAAAGTAAACAATAGCGTTACGGTAGAAATGCAAATTTATCACCTATACACACAAGCTCAACACACACACAAACATACATACAAACGATATAGAAGAGCAAAACTATAAACAACAACTCATTTAAGCGACGCCAGGCGCCATAAAAAATAGAAGCACAACTGATGAAACTAAAGCTAAAACTAAGGAAATCAACATATAACTTTAACAACTGTAAAACTAAGAACTAGTAGAAACTAGAAACTTGCAACTGAAAACTCAAAACAGAAAATGAGAAGAAAAAAAAATATATATATCAAGCGCCTGTGAAACTAAACATTTGTATAAATTTGTAATCGCATGCGATTTATTTAACTAGACAGCCAATGTCACACATACTATACACACAAACACTTACACACACACACACATACATATACATATATATATATACATAGTATACTGACACTTACTCACGCCCATTCACATTGACACAAAATTTGCACAAAACAAAAAAAAAAACCAAAAAAAAAAAAAAAAGAAACACACACATAAAGACAAAGCACCTGCCGCGTACAGTATGCCTTAAAAGTTAGTCTACAAAAAAAAAGAAGAAAAAAAAAGGTAACCAAGCGACAGAGTAGAAAACTGTTAGAAAAGGCAACGAATATTTTAAATAGAAATTCTTTGTGAGAAGTTTTTGAAATATTTGCACTCTTTGAACTTTAAGAGAGATGTAAACAAACAGTAGAATCAAGAAGTTTTATTGTACGAAAATTGTATACTAGGATGTATGTGAGAGAGAGAGAGAGACAGCTAAAGAAATGCAAATAATAATTAAGGAATTTTTCAAACCCTTTTTTCAACATACAAAACTCTTCAGCAACTTCAACTGTTTTATGTTTTATTATAATGATTTTACAGATATATATATATATATAAAAAAGATATATAATAATAATATAACGGAATACTTTTAGTCGTAACTTTTTAATTAACTATTTGACATTTTAAATGCTGGCATTAAACGTGCTTAAGCTGCAATAATTTTATATATACATATATTTACGTGTAAAATGTGAAATTGTTGAACGTATGATCTAGCACTTTATTATTATTATTATTATTATTATTATTATTATATAATATCTGGCAGTTAAAGCTAAGAGAATGAAATCCAATATCGTGTAACAAAATCATTTAGTTTAACATGTTAATTCTGAAATTTAAGAACTTTATTTGATGTAAGCGATATGCATATAATTGAAACTTGGCTTCTTGTTGCATATTAATAACTATATATTATATATGTTCCTATACAATCTTAATATTATGCCAGATTATAGAGTTTCGTTTTTTTGTAGTATGAGCGACAATTGTGATATGTATTTAATTAATGATTAGCTTCTTAGTAAATTGTTTATTCATAACTATATATTATATATGTTCCTGTACAATCTTAATATTATGCGCGATTATAGAGTTGTATTTGAAAAGAGCAAGAATTTTGATATATAATTATATCGTACATAATAGAAATTAAGCTCTGTTCTATATATTTCTATATATATTCCTATACAATCTTAATGTTATGTTAGATTTTAGCTATTCAAGCAATTTAATTGACTATTTTCACTGTATTATAATTATATAACTTTATATAATTTCATTTAAATTAGTTTCACAAGTTTGACACTCTTAATAAAAGTTGCAAAAAAAAAAAACAAAAAAAAAACTTTTTACTTGCAACAACAGATAAAACATTTTTAAATGTTGTGCGTCGAGTAACATTAATTTTACTTTTCTTTCACTTATCTTACAGCTAAACCTTTTTTTTATTTTTCATTGTTTTGCATTGTTCTCGTATCTATTTTAATTCATAAAAGTTTTTCTTTTTTTTTTGAGTTAGGATTCTTTAAAGTTTTCAAAAACAAAAAAGTTTTTGTTTTCTCATTTACAGTTTTTGAGCTATTTTTATACTCCTGCAGTATTGTAAGAAATTTGTAACGCCTAGAGTGGACAGCATAAAATCTATAGTATATGAGTATGAATAAAACTTGGCATATTTCTTATAACCATAAGAAATTTATAACTTAAAGCAATGCAGATCGAATAACTATAGCCTATAGCTGACATACTGAAATTCGCTTGAAAATTGAGACTGAAAGGTTTGAAAATTCGGCTGTAATTTAAAACATTGAATTATAATATTATCAAATTTTGATTAAAATCAGCATCGGCCTTATATATGATATATATAGCTACCATAGAAAACAATAGGTACAGTACACAGTATTAAGTATGATAAACTCTTCGTTCGTTCATAGAAAATCTTAAGTCAGAGATAACATTGCGTACTTCCTTTTATTCAAAAATTTCTATATGGACATGATATATGTAATATATCTATATATAGATAATATATGATAATAATATATAGATAATATATGATAATAATATGATAATAATATATAGATAATATATGATAATAATATAATAAGCTTTTTTCTTCAAGCTTGCTTTTGCAATCATAGAAAATCTTACGTCAGAGATAACATTGCGTACTTTCTTCTATTCAAAAATTTCTATATTGATATTTATAGAAATTCTTTTTCTTACTCTCTCATTCTCTTTATTTATCTATGAATTATATAAATATATATTTATATATTTTTTTAAAGACATGTCAATTGACATGCTATAAACGCTTCATGAATCCCATGAGTGCAACAAATGCTGCAACAACAATCGCACCGCACGTGCACTTAAGACTTTTGTAGCTGTAACTGTAGCTGTAACTGTAAACTGTAACTGTAGCTATACCTGTTTCAAGGGTCCTTCAGTTGCAGTGCAATTTATTAAATAATGTGTGAGACGTAAAGCATTCAACAACATGGCAACGTGTATTTATATAATGCTTGACGTTATTTACCTGACTCTATTTTTAAGTGTTGCCAACTAACAGCAATGACAATGCCGACAACAACAACAACAAGTACAACAACAACAACTTAAATAACAACAAAAAATATATATGTATGCGAACTTGGCCTAGGATGCTGTGTACAAAGAACGCAACGACAACAGCAGCGATGGCAGCGGCGGCGGCAACATAAAAAAAAAACACTTAGCGCAAAAACTAAGCGTCGATTGTTGTATGCGGCCCGTTGTTGTTTTGTTTTGTATGCGGCGTTTAAAAATAGCATCAAGGTGCGCTCTAGTTTCATTCACACACACACACACACACAGAAACACAAACATACATATGCGCTTCATCACAAAGTGGCTGCTGTTGTGTAAGGCGTATGCATAAAACGCCCACAAAAAAAAAAAAAATAAAAGTAGAAGAAATGAAAACAAAACTACAAAAATAGAAAAACGTTCAAAAAAAAATAATAAATAAACGAAACTCAACTTAAGACAAGTGTTTGCACTTTTTTTTTTTTTAAAAAAAAAGTCAATCAATGAAATTGAAAATGAAAATGAAAATAAAAATGAAATTGAAATTCAGTTCATAGATCAAAATATATAGCTATAAATCAATATCAAATGTGAAAACATTTCAATAATGATAAAAAAAAATAATCATCTGGTCAAATATTTAGCTAGTTAGACAGAACAAGCTGAGTTGTGAGTTGTAAGACAACACGCAAACATTTATGCGAAGGCGTGAAATGTTTCAATCGCTTTTACAAATTGCCTAATCACCTTGTGGTATGTTTTACGCTTAAGCTATCAAAATACACAAACGTAATTACAAACAAAGTTACAGTGTGTGGCATGAATACAACAGTTCTTGTTTGTACTTGACCTCTATGAACATATTGTACACACAGACACACATACATAGAAACACAAACACAAACAAACAATAAAACAATATGTACAATAGAAATTTGTATTCTCTTCTTGATATTGGAAATTAATCAATGAAAATAAACAGTGGCTATTGGATATTTGTTGCCATGAAATTGTTTACAATATGTTACAATGACATTTACTACAAAGAAATACTCTTCAAAATTTACTTTGACTTTATGCTTTTTCTTTGTGCAAAGGTTACAGCGGTTATAATGTCTCTGAGTAGACTATATAAAGTCTTAATGTTATGCAATTTTCACTGCTTCTAGTTACCGAAATATCTTATAATTGTGTGCATATACGACTTTAACTTTCTGTCAACTTAATAAATAAAATCAATTTCAACTGAATTTATGTTTCATACAATGTGAATAAAACTTTCTAGACAACTAACAAAAAAATAAAATGTTTTTTCCATTTAAACATCTTGACTTAAAGTTCTTGACTTTCATATTATTATTATATGCTATAGTAGTAATATATATAAATATATGTTTATACATATTTATGATAGTTAATACGCTCATATATAGTATATATACTATATAATATATATATATATATAGTACTTATGTTTATATTTTATGCTTTATAAGTGACTTTAGCATCGAGTTTTATGACTTCTTAGAATATT
>JBAMBR010002476.1:0-23600 GCA_037044475.1 Zaprionus obscuricornis | reverse complement strand
TATGCATCAATGCGTCGTAATGTTAATGCCAATGCTAATGGCAATGTTAATGGTAATGTTAATGCTGCTGTTGGTTATGTTGTGCCTGTATCACCAATGCATCCACATCATGCGCAACATGCATTATTACCACAACGTGGCATCTATGGTCGCCCATTTACGCATAAATATCAATCACGTTTTGTAATGCCACCGCATATGTTGTCTGGTCCGCATGGACCATTTGTACCCCCCATACCAGTGTCGCCCAGCAAGATAACACTTATCGTTGGCAAACAGAAATTTGTTGGCATTGGACGTACACTGCAACAGGCGAAACATGATGCAGCAGCACGTGCATTACAAGTGCTAAAAGTTCAAGCAAATAATACAACAGATGATACATTGGATGATTCTATGGATGATGGCGATAAGAAGTCACCAATATCACAAGTGCATGAGATTGGCATTAAACGTAATATGACTGTGCATTTCAAGGTATTGCGTGAGGAGGGACCAGCGCATATGAAGAATTTTATAACTGCATGTGTCGTTGGTCACATTGTCACCGAGGGTGAAGGTAATGGCAAGAAAATATCAAAGAAACGTGCTGCTGAAAAGATGTTATCTGAATTACATAAATTACCGCCAATGTCACCTACAAAACAAACGCCAGTGAAACGTATTAAGGTTAAGACACCAGGCAAAGGTGCTGCTGCAGCAGCAGGTATAACACCACAAGGCAAACCAGAGCGACGCAAGCGTCAATCTAAGGAGAAAGCTCTTAATGATGTTGCTGCTGTTGCTGCTGCTGCGGCTGCTGCTGCAGCTGCTGCTGATGATGCTGAGAATCCTATAACAAAACTAATTCAATTACAACAGACACGTAAAGAGAAGGAGCCAATCTTTGAGATGATTGCTAAGAATGGCAATGAGTCATCGAGGCGACGTGAATTTGTTATAGAAGTCTCGGCCAGTGGCAGCACAGCACGTGGCACTGGCAATAGTAAAAAGTTGGCCAAACGTAATGCAGCGCAAGGTAAGCTGCAGCTTTTGCATTTATTTATACTTTTGCATATTTAATTATTAATTATTTTTTTATTTGTTTTGCAGCTTTGCTGGAATTGCTGCAGGCAGCTGAACCTGCTGTTAGTAATGCAGATGCTGTAGATAGCAACAATGCAACAATTTTGCCAGTTACAACAGATGCCACTGTACCACTTGAAGTGCCAATGGTAACAACTGCTGCTGGTCCAGTGCCTGGCATACTAATATTACGACAGAATAAGAAAAGTAAGTTTAATGCCATTGGCAAAGTGCAAAGTCTTTTAATTTAATATAAAAAATTCATTTTATAAAGCAGCAAGAAAGAAGGATTCGGTTGTTGTTAAAGTCAATTTGGAGCAGGCTAAAGAAAAGGATATCAAAATGCAGGCAACAAACGCAGTTACAACAAAATCAACAGTTCAACATAATGGCAGCAGTAGTAGCAATGAAAGCAGCAGAACAGAAACAAATGCTAATGATGCTGGCAATGTCAGTGAAAGTAACTTGAACACATCAACGGGCAGCAACTCAAGCGGCGTCAGCAGCAATAGCAGCAATGCAGCTGCCTCAAATCATAATAATGCCGCAAGTGGCGGTGATGCTGAGGATGCCAATGGTAGTAGTAGCAGTGGCAGTGGCGGCGGCAGTGGTGGCGGTGGTGGTGGTGTTCATATGAAAGAGCAGCTCATTTATCTAAGTAAACTCTTGGAGTTTGATGTAAGTTTTTATTATTTTTATTATATTATATTCCAATACTCATAGAATTATTATGGAATGAAAGTAGACAAAGATAATGATAAAGATGAAGTAGAAGAAAAATGAAAAAATGAAAAAAAGAAAAGAAAATCAATGCAAGTCGAACAGTAATTTTTTGAAATAGCAAATTATTAGTTTAATACATATTTATTTATTTATAACAATGCAATGTCTGCGCAATGTGCGTCTTGATTTGTTTAACAAAACTAAACAAAAAATAAAAAAAAAAAGAATTATATTAACAAACATAAACATAAAACAAAATAAGGAAAATATCAAAGAATGAAATAAGAAAAAAAAAAAACAAAACGTAGATTGCGCAACACTGTTATTATTTTTTATTTATTTATTTGTTGAAAATTGAGAAAATGAAGATAAAAAAAAAAGAAATAAATGAAATTGTGAATTGTGCATAGATCTGATATGAATAAATATATGCAAGATCAAGATCTAAGTAAAGTTGTCGTCCTCATAAACGTTGTCGTTGTCATCGTCATCGTCGTCACGTCGTTCAACTCACAATTGTTATAATTTATTAATGAAATTAAATAGAAATTTATGAAAATATATAAAAAAAAAAAATGTTTGTTGCACACATAATAATAATAAAAATAAAGAAATTCAAACATATTTATATATATTAAATAAAATTATATATAAAACAAAAACAAATATATGTATATTTATGTTTAAACTCTTGTATTTAAGAATTATAAAGCACTTGAATTGAATTGATGAACAAATATGAAACATAAAGAGAAATGAAAATACATTTATATATATTATATATTTCTTATATGCTTGCGGCTGCCTGATAATGATTATGCTAAAGAAAGCTTTTAAAAAATAAATAGAAAATTTTTTTTTTTTTTTTGCTACCACAAATTAATTAGAAATAGAAAAACATATATAAAAAAAAAAACGAGTTGCAGTGCTCGTTTTGCTTATAAAATTTTTAATTTATTTTTTCAAAGATAAAATGAAGAAGAAGAACAACAACAACAACTAAAGGTACAGCAGTTGAAGTAGAAGCATAAACATAATGAAATATAATTTTCTTTTGCTATTGTGGTCAAATGTCAGATGGAACTCGTCGAATAATGAATCTATATTTATACTAATATATATATATATAAAATTATTATAATATTATATTTAAGCATTTGTAATAGCTACAACAACAAGAACAACAAACAAATACAATTAATAATTGATTTTATTTATTGTATTAAAACTTAACAAATTTTGAACGTAAATATATTTGACAATTTGTAAAATTTGCAAAATAAATATTTTGCATTTTATGAATTGTTAATTATTTTTGTTTTTTTGTTGTTGTTTCATGTTGAAGTTACATTACAAAATTTGTTAAGTGTTTTTGAAGTGTCGCCTACCCCCCACCGCCCAGAAGAAACATGCAACGTATAAATGTGCAACAATTTGAAGCATTTATTAGCTGAGTTTGCTTTAAATTGTTTAAACATATGTTTGCATGCAATTTTGGTATGGGGGGGGCGGCGGTTTGCTTGTGGCAACTACAACAACAACAAGAATAATAAAAAGAAAAGAAAAGAAGGAAATACAATTTACATAATCGTTAATTATATATAATAATTAAATGTTTAAAATACAATTTTGTAAATGTTCAGCTTTTGGCATAATAGCAGAGAATGAGAAATTGAAAAAGCTTAAAGCCAAAAGCTGAACATCTTTATGATTTAAATGTGTTGTTTATTTATTCATCTGTTTATTTTTTTTCTCTTCATTGTTTAATTGTTTCCATTTTTTATATATTATTATAATTATTACAAAAATTTCTATTAGCTGCAAAAAGTTTTGTTAAACTCAAAAAACACACAGACAAATATTTAAATTTGTTATACAATAGTTTTTAATATTCTGAAATGCTTTACTAACGATCCGACATCCGACTTAATCCTGCTTCCCACTGTCAATGAAAATTAAACAGCACAAATTAAGCGTTAAAAGTTGCGTTATTATGTCAAATTGTATTTTGTCGTTTATAACAATGTGCATGAGATTAACTTTTGGATTTTGCAAAAAAAAAAACAAACAATTACAAAATCTTAAAGCTAAAACTGTAACTAAAACTGAAAAGTAAAATACAAAAAATATATATTTTGATGAACAAACATAACAAACAAATAAATAAAACAAACACTTCCAGTATTAGCATATAAAAAAAAAAAACAAAAACAAAACTCAATAAAAATAATAAAAAAATATTAAACACAACTCATGAATAACTACTATATATAGCATACATATACATATATAGAGAAACATATATATATATTTATATATATAACTATAGCAACACATTAACATAAACATATTGTGAATATTATAATAATAATAATAATAATAATAGAATGATAATGAAACTTAAATCATTGTGCACATTGTTTGCATGCGCTGAACTTTTCCAACTTCCATTTTATACACTATTACTGTCACTTTTCCCTTTTGTTTCCCCACTCCCACATTTTTTTTTCCTTATACGCTCCATATTTTTGTTAGAAGATTTTGCAAAATGTGTAGAATAAAATCTCAAAAAAAAAAAAAAAATCAACGATGACTCACGGCAAGTCAAATCAATTTTAATCTTTTGCAAAATCTTCACAAAATTAATAAGATATAATATATAATAATGTCATAATTATGTTTATAAAGAAGGAAACTAACTAATCTGTTCATTAAGACCAAAAAAAACAACAACAAACAAAAATCATCAAGAAGTTGTGAATATATACAGCTAAAATAAACATTTATTAGTTTTTAAGCCTGCCCGAAAAAAAAAAAACAAAAAATATACAAAAATACAAACAATGAGATGGAAAAGAATAACTTAAAGAAGAAGACAATGAAGAAACAGTAGATGAACTTTAACAAGTGTTAGATTTTAAAAACAAATCAAAGTCTTAATCTTTCGTCTGTACTACAAAAAAAAAATAAAAATAAAAATAAATGAAACGAAAGAGAAAGAAAACTTAAAACTATATATGTAAAATGTAATACTTGTAATAAAAACATTCAAATAAAGTTGAATACAATGTCTTTAAATTGAGAAGTGTCTGAGAGTGTCAAGAGAGAGTGTCGAGAGAGACTGGAGAAGAGCGAGAGAAATGCTTATATCACACTTTATATACTTACAGATCTACGATTACTCGCTTTTTTTTTATAGCTCTTGTGATTTATGTTATGCGACGCTGCGCTGCGCTGCGCTGCGCTGCTCTGCTTGATAAACTAATAGATTTTTATTTATGATCAATAAACTCTATGGGCTGCCCTCGCAAAACTTTTGCGCAGCTGTTAATATAAAAGCAATAAACAGACAGAAAAAAATCACAAAAAAAAAAAAATAAAAGTCTTATGTAAAGAAATAATATAAAAAATTAGTGAAAATTATTTTCTAAATTCAACAGAGAAACAGGTGAGAAAGAGATAGAAAAAAAGTAGGGTATAAAAAAAAAAACAAGATAGTCATAAATTTGGTGACAGGCGACGGGGAATTAACGCTTGTTAATTTGACAAACAAAAATTTCGCAAAGTTCATAATCAAAAAAAAATCAAAAAATCAAAACTGTAAACGCATTAAATAAATGCTAGCTTAATATGTTTATTGATTATCGATGACTAATAGATGAAACATTTTGATATGCAAAAATCAAACAAAACAAAAAAAAAACCAAACCAAAAAAAAAATTAAAAGTAAAATGATGAAAATAACAATACAAATTATGGTCAGTGAATATAAAATGAATTTTTTTTTTTTTTTTTGCATAACTTTTAGGCTAGAACAATGAAAACAAAGTTAAGCTTTCAGATCACAGAGATAAGCTATATATATATATATTTTTTTTTTACTATAAATGCTTGTCAACGTTTGCCAAATTGTTGCTTGTTGGCCATAAATAATGTTAAACAAAATAGTTTTTAGCTAACGTTTTCTTTTCTTTTTAATGATAATTATCCTGTGTTGCAAGTTGAATTTTTTTTGGGTTTTTTTTTTTTTAGGGAACATGATAACTTAGTTTAACATGCTCCACCCTAAAGTATGGGCGGTGGGGGGTACGGCGACACTTCAGAAAACACCTAACAAATTTTGTAATGTAACTTCAACATGAAACAACAACAAAAAAACAAAAATAATTAACAATTCATAAAATGCAAAATATTTATTTTGCAAATTTTACAAATTGTCAAATATATTTACGTTCAAAATTTGTTAAGTTTTAATACAATAAATAAAATCAATTATTAATTGTATTTGTTTGTTGTTCTTGTTGTTGTAGCTATTACAAATGCTTAAATATAATATTATAATAATTTTATATATATATATATATTAGTATAAATATAGATTCATTATTCGACGAGTTCCATCTGACATTTGACCACAATAGCAAAAGAAAATTATATTTCATTATGTTTATGCTTCTTCTTCAACTGCTGTACCTTTAGTTGTTGTTGCTGTTGCTCTTGTTCTTCTTCATTTTATCTTTGAAAAAATAAATTAAAAATTTTATAAGCAAAACGAGCATTGCAACTCGTTTTTTTTTATATATGTTTTTCTATTTCTAATTAATTTGTGGTAGCAAAAAAAAAAAAAAAATTTTCTATTTATTTTTTAAAAGCTTTCTTTAGCATAATCATTATCAGGCAGCCGCATGCATATAAGAAATATATAATATATATAAATGTATTTTCATTTCTCTTTATGTTTCATATTTGTTCATCAATTCAATTCAAGTGCTTTATAATTCTTAAATACAAGAGTTTAAACATAAATATACATATATTTGTTTTATTTTTTTTTTATATATAATTTTATTTAATATATATAAATATGTTTGAATTTCTTTTTTTTTTATTATTATTATGTGTGCAACAAACAGACTGCAACAAACATTTTTTTATATATTTTCATAAATTTCTATTTAATTTCATTAATAAATTATAACAATTGTGAGTTGAACGACGTGACGACGATGACGATGACAACGACAACGTTTATGAGGACGACAACTTTACTTAGATCTTGATCTTTCATATATTTATTCACATCAGATCTATGCACAATTCACAATTTCATTTATTTCTTTTTTTTTTATCTTCATTTTCTCAATTTTCAACAAATAAATAAATAAAAAATAATAACAGTGTTGCGCAATCTACGTTTTGTTTTTTTTTTCCTTATTTCATTCTTTGATCATTTCCTTATTTTGTTTTATGTTTATGTTTGTTAATATAATTCTTTTTTTTTTTTATTTTTTTGTTTAGTTTTGTTAAACAAATCAAGACGCACATTGCGCAGACATTGCATTGTTATAAATAAATAAATATGTATTAAACTAATAATTTGCTATTTCAAAAAATTACTGTTCGATTTGCATTGATTTTCTTTTCTTTTTTTCATTTTTTCATTTTTCTTCTACTTCATCTTTATCATTATCTTTGTCTACTTTCATTCCATAATAATGCATACAGCATTTTTATTTTTTTCATTTCGTATTTTTTTTTTTTTACTTTTTCACTTTTTTTTTTCGTTTTTCTTTTGAGCTTTTTAAGGTTTTGATTTGTGGACGGGTGTTTTTTTGTGTTTCATTTTGTTTTTGTTATTTGCTTTTGCATTTTTTTTTATACTTTAGTTTTGTTGCTTGTTTCGTTTCATTTTCTCTATATGCACACAACATTTACACAAAAAAAAAAAATTGCAGTTTCTTTTTTTTTTTTTGTATTAATTTAAGTTTTTTTTTTGGCTTATTTCTTGGCATTGTTTAGGCCCAGTTCACTGAGAATTTTCAATGCATTGCGTGCAGCTGCATTTTGTGATTCATCACAGCTTTTGCCAACACCATGACAGATCTGTGGCGGATTTGTAGATAATGTGACAATTGTCAGGAATTCATTATGATTGCCTTTGGGATAGTCCGAGAAATTTACCTAAATAAATGACAATGTATGAGTATTGGAATATAATATAATAAAAATAATAAAAACTTACATCAAACTCCAAGAGTTTACTTAGATAAATGAGCTGCTCTTTCATATGAACACCACCACCACCACCACCACCACTGCCGCCACTGCCACTGCTACTACTACCATTGGCATCCTCAGCATCAACGCCACTTGCGGCATTATTATGATTTGAGGCAGCTGCATTGCTGCTATTGCTGCTGACGCCGCTTGAGTTGCTGCCCGTTGATGTGTTCAAGTTACTTTCACTGACATTGCCAGCATCATTAGCATTTGTTTCTGTTCTGCTGCTATCATTGCTACTACTGCTGCCATTATGTTGAACTGTTGATTTTGTTGCCTGCGTTTTGATATCCTTTTCTTTAGCCTGCTCCAAATTGACTTTAACAACAACCGAATCCTTCTTTCTTGCTGCTTTATAAAATGAATTTTTGGTATTAAATTTAAAGACTTTGCACATTACCAACGGCATTAAACTTACTTTTCTTATTTTGTCGTAATATTAGTATGCCAGGCACTGGACCAGCAGCAGTTGTTACCATTGGCATTTCAAGTGGTACAGTGGCATCTGTTGTAACTGGCAAAATTGTTGCATTGTTGCTATCTACAGCATCCCCATTGCTAACAGCAGGTTCAACTGCCTGCAGCAATTCCAACAAAGCTGCAAAACAAACAAAAAAAACAAAAAAATAATTAATAATTAAATATGCAAAAGCATAAAAAAAATGCAAAAGCTGCAGCTTACCTTGCGCTGCATTACGTTTGGCCAACTTTTTACTATTGCCAGTGCCACGTGCTGTGCTGCCACTGGCTGAGACTTCTATAACAAATTCACGTCGCCTCGATGATTCATTGCCATTCTTAGCAATCATCTCAAAGATTGGCTCCTTCTCTTTACGTGTCTGTTGCAATTGTATTAGTTTTGTTATAGGATTCTCAGCATCATCAGCAGCAGCAGCAGCTGCAGCAGCAGCCGCAGCAGCAGCAACATCATTGAGAGCTTTCTCCTTAGATTGACGCTTGCGTCTCTCTGGTTTGCCTTGTGGTGTTATACCTGATGTTATAGCTGCTGCTGCAGCAGCACCTTTGCCTGGTGTCTTAACCTTAATACGTTTCACTGGCGTTTGTTTTGTAGGTGACATTGGCGGTAATTTATGTAATTCGGATAACATCTTTTCGGCAGCACGTTTCTTTGATATTTTCTTGCCATTACCTTCACCCTCGGTGACAATGTGACCAACGACACAGGCAGTTATAAAATTCTTCATATGCGCTGGTCCCTCCTCACGCAATACCTTGAAATGCACAGTCATATTACGTTTAATGCCAATCTCATGCACCTGTGATATTGGTGACTTCTTATCGCCATCATCCATAGAATCATCCAATGTATCATCTGTTGTATTATTTGCTTGAACTTTTAGCACTTGTAATGCACGTGCTGCTGCATCATGTTTTGCCTGTTGCAGTGTACGTCCAATGCCAACAAATTTCTGTTTGCCAACGATAAGTGTTATCTTGCTGGGCGACACTGGTATGGGGGGTACAAATGGTCCATGCGGACCAGATAACATATGCGGTGGCATTACAAAACGTGATTGATATTTATGCGTAAATGGGCGACCATAGATGCCACGTTGTGGTAATAATGCATGTTGCGCATGATGTGGATGCATTGGTGATACAGGCACAACATAACCAACAGCAGCATTAACATTACCATTAACATTGCCATTAGCATTGGCATTAACATTACGACGCATTGATGCATATGGTGATTGTGGCGGATGTGTTGCTGTCATTGTGTGTGCAACTGGTGTTGCAGCTATTATTGATGTTGGTGCACCATATTCGGGTGCTAGTAATGAATCCGTTGGTGGCACTTGTGTTGGATCCAATAAATAATATGTACGTTGTCCTAGCTTCATGGCCAAGGCATTAAGTTCAACTGTTGGTGTGATATGTGTACGTGATGTATTTGTATCGTCGTTGCGACGTATCTTTGGTGGCGGATGTTTATATTTAGTTTCTTCAATGGCTTTAGCAGCTGCCAAATGTTGTGCTTTCTTTATTTTAAAACCATCAGCTGAATATTCTTCTTCACCCAATTTAAGTGTCACTGTAAATGTTTTACAATGTGCTGGACCACGTTCTCCCGTTAAACGATATTGATGTGAAATCTGTAATAATAATAATAAAATATTGATAAATATATTAAAAATTTGTATAAGAAATAATTTCACTTACTTTATTATAACGTGCAAGTTCATTAACTAAACACATTGGTGTCTTATCTTTGCCATTACGTGTTGCACTATGATCAACATTTGATAATGTGCCAGTTGCATCAATATGTTCAACACTGCTATTACAATCATCTGTTTGTGTAATGGCAACATCACAATTTTCAGGTGATTCAATTGGTGAAAATTCACAATATTCTTCACTTGTAATGACAATAGATTCTTCATTATTGCTACGACAACTATTGACAATGCGTAACGTTGTTGTCATGCCATGCTCTGTGCCAGCATTAGCAGCAACATTTGTATTAGCTGCAACTGCTGCTGCTGCTGTTGCTGACATGTCTGATGCAATTTGTCCATTGCTTTTTACATTACGATATGTGTTTTGTAGTATGGCTTTTGGTGCATAGTTGTTATTGTTGTTGTTATTGTTGCTGCTGCTGTTGTTGTTAGTATGATTGTATTTAGCAGCTTTCATATAGTAATGCGTCTGTTTGCCACTTAAAATTGTTTGCTGTTGCTGTTGTTGCGTTGGCGGTGGCTGTTGTTGCAGTTGTTGTTGTTGGGGCTGTGGTTGTGACTGTTGCTGTTGTTGTGGCGCATAGTTACCCATATGCGCCATATGATGTGGCGGTAATTGACTATAAGTAATAGTTGCTGCATTTGTTGCAAGATGATTATAGGCTGCTTGTGCTGGTGGTGGTGGTGGCGCTTGCTGTTGCACTTGATTACATTGTGCTATATGTCCATTATTTGTATTTAAATGCTGATGTTGTTGTCGTATCTTTTGCATTTGATTATTATTAATATTATTATTATTATTATTGTTATTATTGTTGTTGTTGTTGCCGTTGTTGTTGCTGCTGTTATTATTAAGATACGCAGCATTCGGTTGCTGCTGCTGTTGTTGCTCGTAATGATGTTGCTGTTGTTGATGGTGATGATGATGATTTAAGCTGTGAAATTAAAGAAAATTAGTTTTGCAAATGCTTTGTAAAATATTAAAAAATTTAGAGATGTAAAAAAATAAAAAAAAAATAATTTTTTTTTTATATATTTAATGAAATTTTCATCTGCTGCTGCTGCCTTTGCTGCTACTGATTATTTGCTAAGCAATTTAAAGTATTTGCTAACCAATATTTATTACAATTGAGCGCCTAAATCCTATGAAATAATAAACTTTAGATGCTCGAGCGCACACAATAAAAAAAAAATAAAAAAAATGCTCTACTGCAGAGTAAAAGCCAAGCAAAGTATATAAACTGGCATATTGAGTGGCCATCGAAAACAAAAACAATAAAACACAAAACACGGTCAGATTGAGGGACAACAAGGTTTACCCTCCTTTGCGCCCCTTCTGATTCTGTATGTGTGTGTGTTGCAGTGGCAGTCATAGATAGATAGACAACAGCGGTAAGAGGCAAACAATAGATGAAATCCTTAACAAAGCACAAAAGCCGCATTCTTTTACGCATCGTGTCATTTTTCGCCAACTGTCAGTTTCAATTGAGACGCACCTACCGCGAACACCCAGAAAAAAAAAGAAGAAGAAGGATGAAGAAGAATTGAACCCAAAAAAGAAAAAAATAGTGAAAGGGTTACGTATTGCTATACAAAGGAATAAAAATATAAGGAGCTATAGAGGGACATCACTAAAGACTAGTGACATTTTCAAACATAGCAATACACTCTACGCTTACAACAATCAATGTATGAAGTCATGATGACCGCGTGTTGGCCAATAAACATATGAATATCATCCAAAATATATAATTTCTATAATCTTAAAATCTATAAACATTAGCGAATTGACACTGAATATTAATTTGCAAATATTTAAAACACTTTAAATAACAAATTAATGTAAATTCTTGGCATTTATCATATTAATATTTTTTTCTTTTGCAATTATTTTCACAGTTTCTTAATGAAACGCACACATTGTCACCTGTTTCACAGTATGTTTTACATGTTATTTGCGTAATATTATTTATTTTAATTTGATTTTTTCAATTTTTTTTCAATTTTTCAATTTCAATTTATTGAAATGTCATTTATGAAATGCACAGACAGAATTTCGCGTAGTTGTGAGCCCAATGGCAACTGATGAGCGACTGAACTGTGTTTTTTGTCTTGGAGCTCGCTAAAAACTGAGACTGCTGCTGCTGCTAATGTTGAGCATTGCTGAGAGATGCTGAGAGGAAGAAAGAGATGAAAACATCTGATCGTACAAAAAGGCGACAAAACTGAGCACTGAGAAGAGAATTGTGATCCTTATGAACGTCAAGGATAATTGCAGCCGCTATTGCTGTTATCCCTGCCGTTGCTGTTGTTGTTGTTGTTGCTGCTGCCACTACTACTATAGTTGCTGTTGTTGTTGTTGTTAAAGTAAACCCGTTATCGAGCGGAAGTCATGCTGAGCGCTAAAGAACAAAGAGCCACTGAAATTATAATTTATGAGTTGAGAAAATGGGATGATGAGTCTCACAGGCGATTGTCAGTGACAGGAATTAACATAATTGCCGCAACGTATAAAAGCCTAGACATGACGGCGCGCCATTTGCCGTAAGGGGTAACACCCATAGCTACAACAAGCCAACGATTCAAACTTTCAACTTTCAACTTTAAAAAACTTCCAACATTCATTCACATCAACATCCACATCAACATCAACATCAAAATCAACATAAACATCAACATTCATATTTTTTATATATTTATATACAACAATTTTTTATACACTTCTCTTACCGTCCATGATGAGCATCACGTTGCTGCGGCGGCGGCGGTAACGGCGCCTGTTGTTGTTGTTGCTGCTGTTGCTGTGTTACAATTGACGCCGTTACTGTTGCTGCTGGATTTAATGTGGCCATATGTTGCTCCATGACAGGATGTGGATGTTGCAACGCCATGTGATTATGATGATGAGCAGCGCGTAGCTGTGGCACTGTTCTCGTCGCATGCACATGATGTTGCATCTTCCTTGACTCCTGTGCAGCTGCTGTTGTTGTTGTTGTTGTTGTTCCAATTTGGAAAGGAGAGAAAAAAAAAGAGAACAAGAAGTGTTGCAAGTTAACAAAGCAAATATTTTTATTGGCAAACAAAGAAGACAAACGCAAGCTTTTTGTCTTGCAATTGTTCAACGATTTCAACAACATGCGAAATATGCAAAATGCATTCAAAATGCAACGCAATGCACAAAACGTTCAAAACGGACGGACAATTGACATAGAGACCATAGAATGGAGTATGGACAGACAGACGAACGGATGGACAGACATGCCTAAATCAAATTGTGACAGGCTCGAAGAGTCTTGGGACCTGAATTTTCATTCGGACAGGCGGCCGAAAAAGGGTGCAAGCAACCACCACACACATACACATACACACACACACACACACATACAGTATCTTCTGCATGCCAATACAAACACACGACGCACACATAGAAAGAGAGAGTCTCAAGATGTAAATGTGCATTCTGAAGATTGTCGACCCTCTCTCCTCTTAACTACCCAGTTATGTTACCATTCTCTCTCTCCTCTCCCTGTAATCTTGTTGCACTTTTCTAGTTTCTGTATTTTTTTTTTATTTTTTTTGTGGTTGTTTTGCCGTTGAAATTCGATAAAATGCAGCTGCATTTTCAAATTTAATATAATCAGGTTCTCAACATATATATGTTATATTGTCCTTCCCTTACTGTGCATTTTAGTGCATTGAACTGTCGACCCCCCTTTGCACAACACCACTGGAACATATGGCATAACAATCTCAAACTCTATTTCACATTTGTATTTGTATTTAATGCCGCAAAAACTCACCTTCGTCTTACTCTTGGTCGTGCTCTTCCTCTTTCTCTTCTTATGCTTCTTCTGCAACGCAATGCAAATGTATTTTTGTATTTTATTTTGTATGCAGAAGGGCAAACGTTGCAGTAATTCTAATGCACATTAATTGAGCAAATTTTAGAGAGTGAGAGAGATTGATTGCAAATGCAATATCTATATATATATATATATATATATATATTTGTAGAAAATTTCTTCTTTTTTTTTTTGTTACTGGTAAGCAAATAGAACCAGAATAGATAACGATTGACGAAGACAGCGGGCCGAGAGACTTTTAAGAAGACGAGTGTAGCGTCTGCAGACGCGTTTTATATTAATATTGACGACTTAAACAAACACTTTAGAACTATGTTAACACTTAAATTAAGTTGATGAACGTAAAGAGATATATTTTAACATTTATTATTCATTATTATTATTTATTTATTATCATTTATAAACGTGCGGCCGTATTTTGCACTGTGGTTGTGGATGAAACTCGAAAAATAATAATGGCATTTAGGCAAAGCGGGAAGAGGGGGTGTCTTGCGCATTCAAGTGTTGTATAACGTACAGCATTTTAATGCTGTTAGTGCTGTAAATTGTCATAACTTATTTTCTACAGCTGTTTTATGTTACGTTAACAGTGCCATATTGAGTTCATGTTAAGCGATCATTAAAACATTAACAGTTACATTATTTATACTATAAATATAATTTTTAATAAAATATCTAATACATGTGCTAATTTTACTAAACAAATATGAGAGTAAAATATATAATTTGACTAATAAATTTGACCAAATATTCAACTAGAATTCTATTCTTAATTCTTATCATGTAAATATGTAAGATGATAAATCATTTCGTACATCCATTTGGGCTGATCAGTTGGCGCCATATGACCAGCATTTCGTACTAATACTTCAATTAGATTACCACCCTGCTTAACATAACCAGCCAATTCACCATCCACACGCCAAAGTCTTCGAGGTGCTAGTTTATAACGTTCAGAACCCGAATATTTCAACCGTTTCACATAATTATGACTGAGGGGATAGGCTACAACAATATCCAGTTGTCCACTGTATAAGCACACAGTGTAGAATTCTAAGAGTTCTTCTATCCATGGTACAACACTATCCATAAAATCTTGTTTCAAATGCAGTTTTACCTTATTTCCCTTTTGCATATTTTGAAATTGTTGATTACCAACATGAATGGCACGACGAGTGGACTTTAAATTAAGAAACTTGGCAAGTTTAACTAGGAAATTATCATCATGTGCCTGCAAATAGTTGTAAAACCAATCGTAGCCAGTTAAGTTCTTAAATAATGATCCCGATGGTGAATTTCCCAGTATAAGTTTATCATAGATATCAAAAGCACAATCCATATCACGTTGCTTAACACATTGCTCGCCTATAGCTTCAGCTTCATGGAATTTCTTTAGGCCATTGTCATCGATTAAGCCCAACTGATAGAAATAATCACCAAATTTTAGTTGATTCACTGGATCCGACAGTCCATTGCCAATGGCAATACCTTTTAAAGGAATTTTGATGCTGCTTGTACGCTGCGCCTTATGTATATGATATGCCAAGGCTGGTATATATTTGCCGGCATAAGATTCACCTGTGATCCAGAAACTTCTGGTATTGCTCCAATCGAATAGTTTGTAAAGCTGCAGCATGGCATTATGCAAATTACGACCAACATCCACTTCATTGCGTGCATAACCCTCATCATAATCCGTAAAACTGAATCCTGAACCGACGGGATTATCAATGTATATTAAATTGTGTGTCTTACTCCATGTATATTTTCTCTTTTTCAATTTATTCTCTGACACTTGTTCGAATGGACCATTTTCTGTAAATAATCCTATAAGTGATGATGCTCCTGGACCTCCTTGCAGCCAGAGCATAACTGGTGCAGTTTTTGGATTGTTCTCGGCAGGGAAATACCAAAAGAACAAATTGGAATTATAAGTTTGGTTAACAGTTAGGTAACCCGAATAACTTTCAACTCCAAGAAACTTTGGATGAGTCACACGCGCCATCTGCTGTACATCAATCATCGTCAATGAGTCATTATATATCAGAGGAGTCAGGATCAATGGTTCGCCTGAATCACATTCATTAATATTGTAATTTAATGCTGGATCTGGATATGAATATGTATTTTCATTTCCATTGACTGCACAAAAAAGAGCTGCAATAATTACACAAGTACACAACTTAACGTTTCCCATTATGAACTTTGTACCGATGCGGCCGTTTGTTGTAATATCTGGTTGGATTTCGTTAGCTATGCTTGCATTGATGAACTTGAATTTACTACTGTAGTATTTTGGAAATGTTACTTGCTTGTATCAAATTGTGTTGTAAACTAATAAAACAAATGTTTCGCGCTGCTTATAAATGCTGAGCTAACGATTTATTTTTAAAATCAATTACCGCAAAGTTGTTGCAATCGATTTGTCAGTGTTTATTATCGATTATGTTATTAATAGGCAACAGATGCTAAGGTTACCCCAAGCTGAGTACAAATTTAGGCACTACAGTTGTTAAAAGTCTGGCTACTCTAACAGCTGTTGTCGTGTATTCAACCAGTTAAAATGGCTGCTACAGCTTCCTAAATTGTTTATTGTTATGAGACTTAAAATTTTAATATAAATTATAGAACATCAGCTGTACAAACAGGCGCAACGTCACAACGGGACAATCATAATTCCAGCAAATAGTGTGTGTGTGCACTAAAAGTAATTTAAGCAAATATGACACACATAAACGACAATGACGCCAACAACAACAACGGCTTCATATATAGCCTCTACCTTTGTCTAATGATTTTCATCCTGTCGTGCTGCCTTGTAAACCCAGTGAGCTCATTTGCGGTAACTGAGGTAAGTTGCATGTTAATGATTCTAATATAGATTATTATAATAAGCTAGCATATGTTATTCGCATTTGTACGTGTCGACACAGATGTTTTCTATTATATTGATTTTGTATTGTGACGTCACGGCACACACACACACACAAACACATATGCATATGTATATATTGTACATACCTGAGATATTTTGTGCTCCCGTGGCATATTTTTGAAGACTATGCACTAATTTATTCCGTTATACTGATTATTTGTTATCATTAAATAGAATCAAAGTACGCCACGTTATCTGCCAAATGTCGCCATGGACGCCGATCAGCTAAAACAAATGATTAAAGGTGTCGGAGCGGGGGAAATAAATTGGCCACATCGGACTAGGCAAGAAGTACCTGATGTAAGGACTGAATTATTCAAGTTAAATACAAGTAAGTCTTAAATTATATTAAGATAAAATCCATTGTAATTCATATATAAATTCATTTCAGCTTATGTCTACCAAAATAATTGGCCGGCAAATGATGTTAAACTTGGCGCTGTAACTGCGGTTAGCTTCGACAAAGATGGCAATGTTGTATTGTTTCATCGAGTTGATCGTATATGGGATCAGAATACATTCAATCTATCGAATGTATACGTAGAACGTAACAGAGGTCCCATCAGAGAGCATACTATACTTGCTCTAGAGCCTGATACAGGAAAAATTGTCTACCGATGGGGCAAAAATTTGTAAGCGCAGTTAAATTCCCACATATCATATAAACTAACAATAGATAAAATAATGTTGCAGATTTTATTTGCCACACGGATTGACAGTTGATCCCGAAGATAATGTTTGGGTAACGGATGTTGCTTTACATCAAGTATTCAAATTTGCACCACGTGGCGAAGGTGATGTACCGCTGCTAACATTGGGCACAGCATTTCATCCTGGCAATGGCAAAAAGAAGTTTTGCAAACCCACCGCTGTTGCAGTACTTAATAATGGAGATTTCTTTGTTGCCGATGGCTATTGCAATGCACGTATCATCAAATATTCGAAGAAGGGCGAACAGATACTTTCGTGGGGTCAAAATACATTCTCTGGCTTTTCATATGATGTGGCACCAGCTAATTTCTTTGCCATTCCCCACGCTTTAACATTGGTACCTGAATTGGATTTGCTTTGTGTCGCTGATCGTGAAAATGGACGTGTACAATGTTTTACTTCAAACAATGGCAGCTTTCACTCACAATATCATAATCCAGTTATTGGTGATCGTTTATTCAGCATGGCTTATACACCAGCAGCAGGTAAGTAATTAAGTAAACAATGGAAATATAAATTTCTAATTTATTTATTTTTATTTTATATATAATTTATTAGGTGGCGAACTGGTAATTGTGAATGGACCAACAGCAGAGCTGGGCATAATTCCACAGCATTACAATGAGATTCATGGCTTTGTCTTAAATATGCGTACACGACAATTAGTCTCGAAATTTGGACCGAATAATTTACAATTTCAAAATCCACATGATGTCGCTGTCACACAAGATGGCAATGCAATCTATGTGGCAGAATTAAATCCAATGCGTTTACATAAATTTCTGCATAAATCACTTGCCAAACCAACATCACTATCAGCATTAAAGGTGCCCAATGCTGCCAGTGATTCAAATGTGGCAAGTGCATCTCAAGCTGCTGTTAGTAGTAGTAGTAACAATGAGACAACAGCAGTAGCAACAGATGCACAGCAGCAACGTCATCATCCCAGTGGCAAGGCTATACTGGTAGCATCATTGATGCTACTATTCGCTGGTTCGACATTTGCACTGGCGTTAATTATGGCAAGACGCCGTAAACGAGGTAATGAAGCGAACAACGCAATGCCACCTAGCGATTTGGTTTATCGCAGGTTGGCTTCGTCCAATCAGAGTCTGTGCTAACCATAAAAAAAAAAACGAAAAATGAATTAATACCAATCACTTGCCAGTTCCAATTATTAATAATTGTATCTCGAATTGTGTGTAAATGCTAAAAAAATAATTATAATTATATTTTAAGTCTCATTAATTTTGATGAATCTCTTTTAACTCTCTATTTCCTGCCTCTTTACATTCCTTATTATTTGTGACTTATAGTATTTTGTATACAATTCTTATTATTATTATTATTTTCATATTGTGTTCTCATGTTTTGTAATCTCATAATCTGTGTGCAACTATATATTATACATACTATTATACTATTATATATATATTTTTTTTATATATATAAATACACATACACAAATCTATACAACAATTTATGAATAATCTACGTTTTTTTTTTTTTTACTGTATTTGTTTTTTATCTTTCATTTTGTATAGCAGCGAATGAATGAAATAACTGAACGTGACTGCTGATTGTAAGAGCGGGTCGAACTATGCATGCCACATATACATATACATATAAAACTCTCACATATATACATGCATATATACATATACATATACATATATTTTGTGTAATTATCAGTAAATTATTTGTAGAAATTAATTGATTTTGTTGCGGTTTTCAACAGGTTGCCTGCCATTTGGCACACACAATCGTCGACATGCCTGGGAGAAAAATGAAGGCTTCAAATTGGGTGGCCTGCTCGATCGTAATGGTTTTGAGAAGCTTGATCAGAATGCTAGCGATGAGGAGCAGGAACATGAGTCGACAAATCTCTCACAGTTTGCCTAAACATAACAGCAGCAGCAACAGCAGGCAAGGCAGGCAAACAGCAGGACCAAGAGACTTATCTACTTTGTAAAGCTAACTAAGCATTCCTAGTTCTAGTTCTAAATACCTCAGTGAATTTTATTTATGTATCGTTATTTTTTGCATTATATTTTATTAATTTGTATTATTTTTATTTATTTTTTTTTATTATTATTTTGTTTTTTTCTACCAAGTAAAGTGACTGTGTATAATATTACTTTCCAAAAAAAAAACATTCCAAACAGAGTATCGCTAAATATTATCGCGATACATTTTGCCAAAATGCCAAATTTATGTACACAATATATACATACATATATTTATGTGCAATTATATATACAAAAATAAAAAAATAAAACAAAAAAATAAATAATTTAAATATGCTATATTTTCATTGTTGTTGTTGTTGTTGTCTCGGGTTTTTTCTTTTTTTTTTTTTTTTGATTAAGTATTAAACTACATATCGGTATTACATATATATTAGTATGTATGTATATACTTATTAAATTTTTATATAAATACATACATGCCTAAGTATGTATATATATATAGCTGATATACATATATGATGAATATAATATATTTATATATTGTAGATAAATATTGCAACTTAATGTCTAGTAAGGCCCCTCTGTCTGGCAAAATATTTTATTTCGATTCTCACATTTAGACTGAGAAAAATATAATTATTGAATTATTATTTTCAATAATTCAATTTCGATCTGTCGTTAGAATTATGTTTTATTTCTTTTTTTTTTGTGGTTTTGTTTTTTTTTTTTTTACACGACCTGCGACGCAAATCCTTCATTTTCTTCAGTCACAATCGCATCGATATTATAAAACGCTGCATGCATGCCAATGGCAAAACATGAGGCGCCCAATGTCCAAAATAGAACAGAACCAGCACCTGCTAGAAATAGCAGTGGTGCCGCCGCTAAATTGATTAATACAATTTGTTGTCTCGGCGTTATCTGATGTCCTAGTAGAGTGACATTTGTGTTACGCGTTCGCGTCTTGTGGCAAGCCAAGGCAACACCAGCAACAACTATTAATGTAAGCGGTGATGTGATTCTACAAGCAAAAAAAAAAAAAATGAAATGAAAATAATCAGAATTAAAAAAATAAAGGCTAAGACTGATTGATTTTTGCAGGCGATGCGGGGTGGTGTGGCAAAAATCCAAAATAAACTTGTAAAATGAAGCCTCTGGCTCTTAAAGTGGCAGAGATTTGGATGTGCATACGGACTTACAGACGAACATGGTCGATGCGTCTATTTTTATAGAGTCGGCCACGCCGACATACTTTTGCTGGTATCACAAAATTATTATACCTTGAGTAACCAATGGCTACCAGTGTATAAAAATAGAAATATTTAAACAATTGTTTCTTATTTTTTTTGTGCATTACTTACAGACAATAGATCATCAGCACAATAAATACAAATACATAGTTGCTTTGAAAGTGTGATAAATTGCGCATAATACGATTGTTTAAACGTTGCATGCTGACTGCAGTCTTAAAGTTGCTGATATTGAAAAACACAGTCCATGGACGCAATGATCTTCGCACCTTTTGTATTATTTCCATTGGTGAGGGAATATTTTGGAACGAGGGCATACTGCAATTGTTTATATATATATTAAATTAAAATAAATATATATTATATAAATCTATATTGGCAAAAAGAAAAAAAAAAAAACTATAAAAATTTTATATCATACTTGTCAAAATTGAATTTATTTTGTCCGCCACCTGGACGATTGGCTGGCACCTGCATCTCGCCGCTAAGATTAATACTTGTTTCAGACATTTTTTTTTATCTATATATCCTCGTTTCCTATTAGTTGTCGTCAGAAAGTTATGACACGTCGACTTGTCTTTGATTGTGCAGAATATTAATTGATGTTACGGTCTATGCTTCGTTTTTTTTTTTGTGCTTGATGATAAAATTGTTTCGTAGACTTTATCGTTGACGGATGCTGCACAATTATCTGACGTGTTCAACTTCGACGACTTTTGTATTTCATTTGCATTACGGTAAGAGTCTGACGAGCGAACACCTGCTGGTCATTAATACATACTTTGAATTTAATGTAGAATATTTTTTACAGTAAATCTGATGTTATTGTTTCAAAAAACACAACAAATAGCAACAAAGTTACTCTGATGTGGCAAATTCTAGTAGGTGGCAACTCTAGAACCGACAATTCTAGCAATGGCAGCTCTGTTTGTAACAGCTGTGCAAATGCATTTGAATTTGACAATTTCCAACACTGTTATGCAGTTGAGTGCGCGCTAAAATTTAATTTATACTCATTTCAGACAAAGTATCGAAGTGATAAACAATTTTTTTTAACTGAAAACAGAATTTCTTAAATAAAACTAATAAAACAAATTGCCGTTTTTTTTGGAGGTCTCCACTTATGCTTTATTTTTAAAAAGCTCAGACGTCATTTCAACCGATTGACATTATATATAATATTTGTCACAATTTAAAAACTCAAAGTGTGAGACCCCGCATATAGTTTTTTTTTTTTTTTTTACATTTATAACTGTATAGCAATACATATATATACTTCATATAAGATTTTCATTAAATTCTTTGTTAAACTGTAGCATATATATGCTTAATACACCAATATGTAAATACATTTATAATAATATTTTGATTGATTACAATCATTCATTCCATTTTTTTTGCTTACTCCTTTTTCCAGCTCTATATTTTAGACATCATTCCGTTGAATACAATCGTTGATATATTTTTTTCAAATAGGTATCATATACATTCTTTATATATCTTCTTCTATATTTTCTTCCTTTTTTATCTGATTTTGATTTAATATTCACCATATATATATATATTTTTTAATAGGTGTTACGTCTTAATAACATACATATTCATATGTATTTTATATAATCACATCTATAGATTTTTAGAGAATATTTGTCTTAGTTATTTTCACTTATTGTTTTCACACTGAAACACATTTAAGTAAATGTTTTTTTTTTTTAAATTTTTTTTTAGTTTTTTTTCGTAGACTTGCCCATGCATAAATATTTGTAAATATCATGAATATATATATATATTGTTATTATATTAGTTAATGACATCAATAAATATTTCTCGAAAATTTTTAAGATGTTTTTCATTTAAATATAAATAATAATAATAATAATAATAAAAACATAAAATTAAATAAATTGTTTAACTGTGTACAATAAATTGTCATAGATTGAAAATCTCTGTAAATGTTTTCTTTTTTTTTTTTCTACTGTTCTGCTTCTTCATCATTAGCTAACATGTATTACAATAATATTCTTTGTATTGTGTTTCTTATTTATTTATTTTTTTGGGCTCCATGAAAACTTGCAAATACATTTAAAAATGTGTTTTTTGTGTTTTATTATTATATAGTTTTACTTTTGAATTAGTTTTGTGTGTTTTTTGATATTTCTTCGTGTTAAGATCTTTGTGTGTTTTAGGGTCAACTGCTCATATGTCTCATATTATCTCTAAGTTTATGTTTTTATTTTTATTTTATTTTTTAAAGTGCATTGTAACTGTTTTTATATAGATAGTTCTGTCTAAGTCTCGTAAGTACTCTTTTTATGGGCCTTATTTAACTAATAGAAGTATTAAGACAGCTGCCATTGAGGCTTTCATTAAGTACTTAGCTTTTCACTTTTTATGTTAAGGATAAGCGATTTATTTTTATTTTATTTGATTTATTTTTTTTTTGTTTATACATATAATAAATATAACTGTTAAAACACACACAAATATTTACGAATATGATTTTGAAATACTTGAATTTTATTTTTCTTTTTCTGCTGCTGCTTTTGTTTCTTTTTCTTTTATTTGAATTTTTATTATAATATTGAATATATATATATATATTTTTTTTAGCAGCTACGCCGCTTGTACATGTCGTCTGAATGCGAATATAAGATTTCTATACATATATATATATATATATATATGTGCCTATATCGGAATAATTGCAGTTTCCAATCAAAAAAATTTGTTTATGGAATTAATACTGCATACAATAAATATTTAAAAACACACACATTTAGTAAATATTTTATCAGATTATTATTGAAAATATTTTGAAA
>JBAMBR010002475.1:0-11948 GCA_037044475.1 Zaprionus obscuricornis | reverse complement strand
TTTTATAGTAGTTGCACAGCTGGTCGACTGGTCGACACAGCTACAGTCTCGTTATATAATAATCAACTCAAATTTTGGCCAAAAAAATAAAATCACATTTTGCACATGTAATGCCGCCGTGGCCCAATAACGGAAATTGTTGTATATCAACGCCAAGTGGCAGATGCCTTATGCTGCCACTGCTGCTGCTGCTGCTGTTCGCATCATGGTCATGGTCAGTGCACACACTTTGCCAGACGACCCACTGCGTTAACTTGCCACCGTCACTGTTGTTGTTGTTGTATTTTTTCGCACATCTTTTGCCATATTATATAATGAGGCATTGTTATTCCCGAATGAAAACTAAGTTATGCAAGTGGCGCCACAGCTCGAATCTGTAAATTACAATTCCCAATACTTAGTAGAAGCCTCTATTAAATAAACGTCCAACAATTATAGCATTAGCATTCATTCATTACCTTCCGCCCCATTGATAAAAATCGCTTAAAGCTTCATTTTTCTTTATAATTTTAGATAGTTAACTTTACTCATTATGTGATTATGTGAGAATTGAAATATTTTTGCAACTTGCTGACAAATGGGGTTACAATTTTTTTTTATTATTATTATTTTTTTTTTTATTTTTATTTTGGTTTTCTTAAGTAATATTTAGACTTTCATGAGTACTTTATCAGCATCTAACATTGTTATACTAATTTGCTTTGCGTGCAAGCTGTTTATGCTGTAAGCATTAAATAATATATAAATAGTAATAAAAACTAGGCTGAAAATAATATTTTAGCTCAAATTTTGTACTCTAATAGTAGCTAGAAATTTTGGGAGAAATAAGAGTTAAATAAACACAAATTATAGTTAAGTCAATATTGTAGTATTAGTAGTAGTAATTGTAGTAAATATAGTAGTAGAAATAGTTGTAAGTAGTTGTAAAAAATATTAGTAGACATAGAATATTAAATAGAGAAATATTATTAAAAAAGTAGTATTAATTATATTTATAAATAGAAATGGTAGTATTAGTAGTAGAAGTTGAAAAAGTCGTAAAAATAATATCTGACACGAAAGGCAAAATATAGAAGCAGAAATAGTAGTAATAATAATTGTAAAAATAATTGAAGAAATAATAAGAAAAATATTCGCAGAAATAGTAGTGGTGTTTATTGTAGAAATAGTAGCTCACATAGTAGTAGAAAAAATATTTAAAAATACTCGTAGTAATAGTAGTAACTAGCTGTCGAAAATAGTAGTAGACAAAATTGTAGAAATATTATAAAAAATAGTAGTACAAATAATATTGGTAAAATTTGTAAAAAGAAAAAATAATTAAAATCTAAGTAATAATAAAAGTATAAATGGTACCATAAATTAGTAGTAGAAATAGTAGTATACAAAATGATGGAAAAAATACCAGAACTTATGGAAGAAATGATAATATTTTGACTAGCAATAGCAGTCAAAATAGTAGTAAAAATAATATTAATATTATAGTAGTAATAATATTAGTAGCAAAAGTACAATTAATAGTATTTAGTAATCAAATTAGTAGTAGAATTATTAGAAAATAATATTAATAATAAAAAAAAATTTTAGTAGGCAATATAATAGTACAAAGTAGCGTAAATAGTAGTAGAAATAGTAGCAGACAGATTTATGGAAAAATAGTTGAATTTATTGATGAAATGATAGTATTTTGACTAGCAATAGTAGCAAAAATAGTAGTAGAAATGACAAATAACAAACTGCCCCTGGTATGTACGTGGCTCCACCATACACAGGGACATGAAAGTTTTCACGATCGAGGAGCAGATCGGTCGTCACACCAGCAGATACAGCGACAGACTGCTGAGACATCAGAGCCGACTCGCAAGACGTCTACTACCTGCCCGTCCACTAAGACGACTGAAGAGACAAGGCTTTGCCAAGACCTTGACACGTCAGTGAAGTAGTCACATCTACAATATCATCATATTCCCTGTATAGGGTTTGGCATTTTCTAATTTTCAGACATGTGTTGTTAAAGTAGTTTTTTTCTGTTCTACTGTTTCTCCACTTATTGAAAATATATATAAAAAATAAAATAAAATAAAAAAAAATAAAAAAATAATATTAGTAGCAAAAATATAAATATTAGTAACTAGTAATAAAATTAGAGGCAGAATTATTAGAGAATTATTAATTGAAAGCAATATTATTAATAAAGAGAAATTTTGTTGAGCTATGTAATAGACAAAGTAGTAAAAAAAGTAGTAGAAATAGTAGCAGATTTATTAAGAATAGTTATAGTATTATTAAGAAATAACATTAATAACAATAAAAATTCTATTATACATATATTGTCATAAATAAAAATGTTTAATATTAATTATACCAAAGTCTATTAAGCGTTGAAAAGTTTCAGCATGTAAAGTGCAAATTGTTGTTGCATACTTTTTGGCGAAATATTTTAAACTGTGGTCAAACTTTGATGTTGCCACGTCGTTGAGTTAACTAGCGTAATAAACTGGGCAAAAGTAACCACAACCACAGCAGCAGCTCTGCAACAATAACAAAAAACAATAACAACAACAACAAATAACAACAACAACAAATGTGAATTAAGCTTATAAACTGTTAAACTGTAGGTCGTCTGCTTGCCATGAAAATCAATAGCAGCAAAGAAGGAGAAACTTTTGAAATTGTTTTTTGTTGCTAGTGAAATATTGTAGATGCAGAGGACATGAATGCAACAAAACAACAACAACAACCAAAAATCTATTATCACAAAATTGACCAATTTGCAAATAGTTTGTTTCGTCTAAAGATTTAAAAATTTTTTTTTTTGTGGTAAATAAAAATAAAGTTGAACAACAGTTGGAAAATACAAACTTGTATGCAAGTTTAAGGAAAGCAAAGTGTTAATGACTTTAGATGTGGCAAATATGTGGAAATGTTTTGAAATATGTGAAATACGAACAATGCAACAGTGCAACAGGCTATGCAGGCCTTGGCGACACTTGAAATAAAAGAAATTGTTTTTAATAAACACTTTCACCTCACAATGCTTGAAATTCACAACAAGCAACAGCTGCTGCTGCTGCTTGCTGCTCTTGTTGGCGAAAATTGTTTATAAAGAAGTTGATTAAATTAAATATATGTTTTGTTTGTAGCTATCTCCATCTCCCTCACTCTCTCTCTCTGTGTGTGCGTGTGCGCACGTGTGTGTGTGTGTGTGTGTGTTGTTTTATTTATGGGGAATCGTGTATGCATGACCTGTGAACAGCATTGTACATTCGGCATTTGCCATTTGGTCATAAATTGCAGCCTGCTGCGATGGCGTGGTTGGGTGTGGCATATCTTCATCTGCTATGTCTTTGTTGCTGTTTGTTGTTATTGTAAGCCAGGCCTAAACCGTACTGGCGTACGTGTTGCAATTGCACATGCAAAAAGCAGGTCGTGTTGGCCAATGTGGCGACTTTCATTTGATTTTGGAGCGACACCGGATACCAAATGTCTCTAATGTTGCTTTGCCACTTGGCATTTGCTGGGAAAGGAAGAGGCAAATGCCAAATGCCAATGGCAATGGCAAATAGCAATGGCAATGGCAATGCCAAATGGCAAATGGCAAAAGATAAAGATAGATGTTACATTGCAATAGAAAGAGAATGAATCTTCCTTGGCCTGCCATTGGCTTTGAAATATGCAGCTGCAGTCTCCCAACGCTTGCAAATAGTGCAACAGTGTAAGTTTGACTTTGACTACGCCTCAGTGCGCGCAAGCGTTTGCAAGTGAAACTTTTGTTGTTTTAGCGTTTGTGTCTGTGATTTTGTATGTCGCAGTCGTCGTCGCAGTCGCCGTCGCACATGCAATTGATATCGCTGGCCCCGTTTGCCCTAGTTGGTAATTCATTTTATTAGTGAGTAGTGAGTGAAAGAGTGAAAGCATTTTGCTTTAACACATGCGTTGCACGTTGCGTATGCGCAATATCATATAAATATATATATATATTTATTTATTTTCTTTTAACATTTTTTACTGACTGTCAAATGCAAACGAATTTCAGTTACAGATAAATGCGGCTTTATTGAGTTTCATTTGATTTCTCTCTGTCTATATATGTGTGTGTGTGTGTATGAGTGTGTGTGTCTGTGTTTGTGTTTTGAGCTGAGTTTATGTTTAATTGCATTTGGGCAATTGGGGGCGAACATTGACTGGACAATTGTTATTGTAATTGTTATTGTTATTGTTATTATTGTGGTTACTTTTGTGGTCTGCAGTTTGCATAAAGTTTTGGCTTTGTAGTTGAGTTTAGTTTAGTTTAGTTTAGTTGTGTGTTAAATTAAGTTAAATAAATAAATAAAGAAAATATTCAATAGTCAATAGTAAAGCTCTAAGACAATAATACAAATTGTAGTCAGTTTAGTTTTAAGTTTTAGTTAAGTTTAGTTTAAGTTTAGTTTCTGCTTTTTGTTTTTTGTTTTTTTTTTTTTTTACGATATTTCCCGCCATTTAAATTCCGCCCCCATTTTCAAATGGCGCCATATGGAAACTTATTATGCTAAATTATAATCTTGCTTCTGATCTGACAAAAAACAATTTTTTCTCTCATTAAAAATATTTGATAACTGTTGATGGCGCCAGTTTTCAGTTTTTTTTAAAGATTTTTTTTTTCAATTTTTCTTTCATTTTTCTTTTCTTCTTTTTTCTTTTGATTTATGCTACAAATAAATTAAATAAATAAATATAAATTAAACGAGTTGAGCTGCAGTTACACTTTATGCTTCCCTTTTTGCTCTCATCATTTTACTTTTTTCTCATTTTTTTTTTTTGTGTATTGCACTAAAATTTGCTTTTCCACTTTGGCAACTTGGACGCTTGGTAGACGCTTTATTGCTTATACGCCGCATAGGCCAAGTTTTGTGCCTCATTGGCATGCAATGATCTGCCATAGCTATGCTCATGCTCATAATGTGGATGCGCAACAACTTCATAATTTTCCTTCTTTGATTCCAATAATTTTTTCAGTCCAATGATACCCGACAGCAGCAAGGCAATCTTGCCAATAACCAAAGCCTTGAATGAAATGAGCGCCAAGAAACCAATAGCCAATGGTAATAATGCAGCCATTTTCAATTTGAAGAGCATCAATAGTGGCATCAAATACTTCTTCTTTTCCTTCTTCTTGCCACGAGCTAGAGATGAAGTGGGAAGAGAAAATTGTATTATGATTAGTTAGTGATTAGCAAGCATGCAATACTTTCGCTTGTTAAATGCTCATGTGTGTGTGTGTGTGTGTTGCCTGTTTACAGCTCATTAGCAATTGGAGCAGCAGCTAGACAATAATAATTAATAATTGCAACCGAAACAGAAGCAGTTGCAGTTGCAGTTACAGTAGCAGTAGCAGCCATAGAAGTAACTTAACTAAAGAAACAGGATCGACCGCTTTCTATGCTGGCGACATGACTTAGAAATCGGCAAATCGAAAATTGGTTTTGCCGGCAAAAGTTGAGCGCACAAAACATGAGCACAAAAAGAAAGTAAGCCTGAACTGAACTAACTAAAATGCAATTAATTGCAATAGCAACAACAACAGTAACAACATTAACAACAGCAACTAGAAGAGTTGCAAGCAACTGCAATAGTAACAAGTTTGCCAACGCCTTGTGGCAAAAACAAACTGTCAATGCACCGCTAGATAAGTTGCCTGGGAATTTGAAGTAAACAACAGGCAGCATCAGGATGCTGCAAGCCTTCTCTATCTCTCTCTCTCTCTCTCTCTGTGTGTGTCTTTCTGTTTCTTATGCTCTGTGACCTCAATGTGACTGACAATGTGAGTAACAGTGAAAACAGGATTTAAGCATTTCATATGGCGCAGACTGCAGAATGTTAGACTAAAGATTGAAGATGTTTTGCGCGTTGCTGTTGCTGCTGCTGTCCATTGGTAATTGCACCACTAACCCAAATTGGCAACGAGCCACAGAACCAGTAAGCAGAACAATAACAACAACAACAGCAGCAGCATCATGAAGCTAATGCTACGAACTCTATGTGAAGCATATCAAATCAAGATTTCAAATTGTTTTTTTTTGCATTTTGCATTCAATTTTTTTTTTTTTTTTCAACTCACATTCTTCCAAGGCACGTTGCATATCCTGTATAGAGTCCTTGGGCACCTTAAATTGCAGTGTGTGTGTGCCAAAGAAACGTGCAACACGTTCAACCAACAGCGAATCAACTTCTGACTCACGTGCCTCAGCCTCCTCCGGCAAGGCAACATCATTCAATGAACGTCCCACAGGTATATCATCAGTTTTGACCAGCGCAATGCCCTCAGTAAGACGTACATCTCCATTCTCGGTATCAAAGTAATGCAGGGCACGTTCCTATTATGAAATGAATTTTTTTTTTTTTTTGGTTTGTTCTTCATTATTAGCCAATCGTACTATTAGCCAAAATGCTTTCTCTCTCTCTCTTTACCTTCATACATAACACCATGGAACGTTCGCCACAATCCTTGACCATTTTTAGTGCGCTCGTCAACAAACTGTCTGCCTCGGAGGCAGCAGCTGCCGTTGATGCCAACAGCGCGAACAGGCACACAAATTTCAACATTATTATAAAATTTATATATATTTTTGACTTTTTGCAAAACACGCAACACACTTGACACTTGTCTTTATTATCCTTTTTTTTTTAGGGGTGTGGCACTAACTATTGTTGTGCAGTGCCGTGCCTTTTGAGGGGTTTTATGTTTCAGTTGATTGAATCGTTGCTTGCACTGTATATATTTTCGATCTGTCGGTCAGAAGGCAATACGTTAACTGTGGCTAGAAGACGCACGCGGATCGAGTTTTATTCCCGGCCAGCAGCGCAGTCGCTTAAACAACGAAAACGACGACGATGGCGATGGCGACGTTGACGACGATAAACACGACGCGCAAGTTGTTATACGTCGCACACCTGCAACTTCCCCCTTTTCGTCAATCGATATACAGTAGCCAAGCTTAGAATTTAAATAAACAACAACCTGATGAAGAAGACGACGACGACGACGACAGCGACAGCAGCAACAGCAGCGACAACAGCGACAACAGCGACGACGACGTCAACAGCGGCCGATGACGAAAACGACGAAGCGCATCGGCAGCGGCTACTAATGCAACCTGGCATAGCTTGACTTTGGCTTTGACTTTGGCTTTGGCATGACCACAACAACTTCTATGTATGCGTGTGTGTGTGTGTGTGTGTAGTGGTAGCAAACTTCGTTGTCGCAGTCAACGTTAACGTCGCTAGCAGTGCCTCGGCATTGGCTATGGCTTTGGCTTTGGCTTGTTAGCGGCTGCTGCTGCGGCTGCTTGCTGCTGTTGTTGTTGCTGCTGTTGTTGTTTGTCAACAGACAAACACTTAAGCGGCACTTAACTATTTGCACATAAGCGACCATATACACATACACATACACAGCACATGTATCTGTGTGATCATCAAAATTGTATTGAACAGCATTTAAGGTATTTGACAGCTCAAATTCAAAAGTTTTTTTTATTGTTGTTGTTGAACAATTGAAATCACAATTTAAATATAAAGTTGCCTGCATTTTCAAGTGGCACACTTTCAGGTGGCTGAGAACCACAAAAACAATAAAAAAAAAATACAGCCGCATATAAAATACAATCAGAAAGTGCTATGCGTGATGAGATACGGTCGACTGATCGATCCATTAGAAATTGCAGACACGTGACTTGTTGTTGCTGTTGCTGTTGTTGCTGTTGTTATTGTAGCAACATTAATAGTGTGCTGGCTAATCAAAGAGCAGACTATGCACTGCCCTCCCCCCCCTCCCCTTAACAAAGCATGTGCAGTAAATACTTATGATAGCAAACGCTCAATAGCATCGAAAGAAACCGCAACAAGTAAATATCAAGCTTAAATTGGAGTAAAATAGAAAATTAACTAGTTTGCAGGCGGCATGGATAAAAAAATAAAACAGAAAAAAAAAAAATTTCACTTTAATTTTGCTTTTTATTTATGTATTTGTTTTTCTCCATCTCACTTATAGCCTCATAATGAATATACACATACAGTATCTACAGTTACATATATACAACAGTTTATATGAATGTTATATGCTCGCATATTGTCAGTTTTGTATGCCAATCGTTGAACATTTTGCACAGACACACACATACATATAACGAGAGAAAGATTTACACTGAGCAAGAGTAAGAGAGTAAGAGAGAGAGAGAGAGAGAGAGAGTGAGTAAATGAGATAGCGTGTTATAGTAAGTTTCATTATAAACAATAATGTCTGTTGACATTATGTCTCTATAATTTTTTTCAACATTCATTTCATTGCATTGCATTTCATTTACGTTCAAATTGTCACACGTTTCTTTCGCTTTTAATACCTTTAATCTATTTAAGCGGATTAATTATACAAAAAAAAAATAAAGAAAAAAATGTATTTTAAATAAATAGAAAAAAACATATATCTGACAGTTATTTTTGATATTTAACTGCATTAACTATGTTGAGCTGTGAGCTGTGAGCTGTTTAAGCCATTAATCCAATAATTATCTATTTCGTCTATATTAAGCAGCAAGCTTTAAAATTATTTTATACTTTGTAATTGATAAGTGAAAATAGCTGCTATGCTGAAAATAATTTTTTATATAATTCAATTTTATTTATTTTTTTTATAATATTTTGTATTTATTTTTTTATAATTTATTTTTCTTTTTTTTATTTATTTTTTATTAAAATATATTTTATATATATATTTTTTTTATTAAAATATATTTTATTTATATTTTTTTTTATAAATATTATTCAACTTTAATTCCTTTTATTTTTTATATTAAATTTATATTAACGTTTAATTTAATAAAATAAATAATTTAATGAATAAAAACTAATAACTGTTTTATTTTATTTTTATATTAATTTTATATTTAATTCATATTAGCGTTTATTTAATTTTTACACTTATTTATTTTGATTGAATTTATTAACATAAAAAATTTAATTATTAAAAATCAATTTTTTTTTCTTTTTATATTTAATTTATATTAACATTTCTTTAATTTTCCTCCTGTTTATTTTGATTGAATTTAATAAAATAATAATAAAATGTTAATAAAATAAAAAATATAATTAATAAAAATCAATAATTTTAATAATTAATTTTTATTTATATTTATTTTTAATTAACATTTATTTAATTTTCCACTAATTTATTTTGATTGAATTTATTAACATAAAAATCTATTTTTTTAATAATTAATTTTTCTTTTTATATTTAATTTATATTAATATTTCTTTAATTTTCCTCTTGTTTATTTTGATTGAATTTAATAAAATAAAAAATGTAATGAATAAAAATCAATAATTTTAATAATTAATTTTTATTTATAATTATTTTTATTTATATTTATTTTTTACTATCATTTATTAAATTTTCCTCTTGTTTATTTTGATTGAATTTAATAAAATAAAAAATTTAATTTCTACAAATTATACAAATTAATTTAATTTATACACATTAATAATTAATTTTACTTTTATTATTTAAAATTTTTCAATTTTATTAAATTTTAAAAATATTGAATTTCAATTTTTTTTCACAAAATTTAAAATACTTTTTATTAATATAATTTTTTATTTATATTTTAAATTTCGTATAATTATTTTAATTGTTGAATTTATTTGTTAATATTTTATAATTATAATTCTTACATTATTAATAATTTTATATAATAAAAAAAAATAAAATTTTATAAAAATGTTCTACTTTCTTTTTATGCTGACTATCAATAAATAAATAAATATTTTATAGTGCTAATTAATAAACAAGTGCAATTTGGCACACAGTATTTCACTGTCGACCACGCCCGCATAAATACAATTTTTTTTCGCTCGTTCGTTTTTTTTTTTCTCTCGCTTACTTTTTTTTTTTTGTGTGTAATTTACGCATTAGTCAAGTACCTGAAAGAAAGTGATGAATGCTAAGATTTGCGAGCTACTAAAACTGAATATGAGATGCAAAAGCAAACGAAATTTTTTTTTTTTTTTTTTTTGTATTTTTGTAGCTGATTATCTACTTAGACGGAAAGACCACATAGTTGATGAGCCAAAAGGTGTTAATGTTGTTGTTTTCATTGTTGTTGTTGTTGCTGTTTTATGTTGTTGATGTTTTTCTTTCTTCAGGCTGTTTGATTTTTAGTAGAAAGAGTAAGGGAATAGCTGAAGATATGCAAATGCTTTGCACGTGTTCAAAGATGAATGTGCACGTGACGTGACTAGACTTCAGTGTCGATTATTGTACTTGAATATCATTAGAGGGAAATGTTGTGCGTGTGTGTGTGTGTGTGTGTGTGTGTAGGGCTTGTGAGAGTTTAGCTACTTAACAAGCTGACAATTATTTTACTTGTACTTTGTCGTGCGTACACAATGAAAGTGAAATAGTTTTTTTTTATTGACATCAACGCATATTTTATTTTGCTGCTTATGCAATAATCATTTCAACACATTCAAAGCATAAATTTAATGACTGTGTGTTAATTAGATAAATACAAGAAGTCTTAATACTACTGCTGCTGCTGGTAGACTTTGATCCTTTTTCTTTTTTTTTTTTTGTTGGCTCATTAAATTAATGCGACAAACTACTCAGCCCACATTAATGATGACATCAATTGGCATGCAAATGCGACGCATTCAAGCATTTAACTAAAGTCTATTTTCAAAATTAGACTTTCATTTCATTTCATTTCATTTTTGGCGCCTAGTCAAGTCAAATATAATATTATGTCCGGGTCCTCAAAATGCTACAGTGCCCAACCCTTTTTTTTTTTTAGTGGCATCTTTCGAATTGACACCTTTCAGAAAAGTTTCACTTTCAGTTGGTCGTTCAGTTACCTTCTCCCCTCACTGCCGTCAATCCTCGTGATTGACTCTATGAAATTCCGGGTAGGCAACGCAACGCAACTCTCGCTACGTTTTGTGCGTTATGCTTGAGTAATTTTCAATTAATGAAAGTGTTGCTCGAACCCAAAATGATGACGTCAACGGTAGTAGAAAAATAAAAAAAAATTGTAAGCCCTTAACTCACATTTGATTAGGCTACAAAAGCGCGGCGTGGGAATTAAAATTTATATATTTCTATATATATATTTATATAAAAGTCAAATATAGTTACATATATATTTATATATATATATATAAGTTCAATGTTCTGAATATTTCAGCCAACGTTTTGTTGCCTCATTAATATTTCATGCAGAGTGCAAAAGTGAAAATGTCGCATACCAAAGAAAACGACAACAGTAACAATAATAAAAAAAAATAAAAAATAAAAAAAAACAATTGAAATAAGTAAAAAGAAGAAGCTTCACAAAGAAGCCAAAGACAAGCAGAGAGTTATTTTCATCTATGAATATTGCATTGGACTTTGGCAGACTCTGTGCATACGGCCAAAAGAAATAACTTTTTTTTTTTTTAGCTTTTTTTGATAGAAAGTGAAGCTAAAACTTAAACTTTGCCGTTTGCTTCAAGTATGTTTTTTTCATTTTTTTTTGGAATTTTTTTAGCACGCACGTAAAAAGTTTTTGAACAAAAATAAAAAAAAAAAAAAATTGTTATCATAAATTCAGTAGACGTGTTTGGGGCGTGGCTATCCGCAAGTCAATCAGTTTGAGTGCGTTTTTTTTACCTTTAGGATTTTTGTATTGCTGTTGTTGTTGTTGATTTTGGTTTAGCAAAATTTATAGTCTATATTTAATTAATGCTTACTTAGGCCTAACACACACATTTAGTTTCGTTATACATAAGTTTCATCGATATTAAGCTACATTATTATTATTATAATTATTATTATTATATATAATTAAATATTATTATATGTATTATTATTCAGACAATTTCATGCGGCAATCGTTTCTCTTTGGTTTTCGTCCTTCATCCTTCAAAATGAAAATGCTAGC
>JBAMBR010002472.1:0-15526 GCA_037044475.1 Zaprionus obscuricornis | reverse complement strand
TTATTAATTTATCGATTAATAAAAAACATTCGTTTATTATAAGTAATTGCTCTTATTCTAGGTTCGACGAAATTTGAAAAATACGTTAATAATTTTACTTATGCTCATGCCTTGGGCGGCAGTTCTCTTAAGCTCTCAACGATCGTCATCAACAGGATATGCATCAGCATCAGCAACGTCAGTTTCTTTTGGTCCTTGATCAGTATAAATTGTCTGTAACGTGAGAAAAATTTTTAAATAATTTGAATATTTCAAATTCGCGCCTACATTATGGCTAAAAATATCGCAGAATTTCGATAAAAAAAAAAAACACAAAAAAAATTCGTTAAAATAAATAAATTCTGTTAAATTTATAAAAATATGAAACGGAAAAAACTTTATAGAAAAATGTTGGCAATCTATTTAATTTAGCTACATTTTTTTTTTAAAGTTTTTATATAATTAAACGTAAGATCGATATCATACAATCGATGTTTTTGCTTTCGTTGATCGATCTAAGTTGCCGTCACTACAGAAATTACTCACGAATTTAGTCTGGCACGATCCCATTTAGAGAGCGGAAGACAGTTATAAGGGTATGTATGACAGCTCTTCTATGTGAACAGTTTTGGTTGGGATAACAGCTAAATAAACATATAGGAGATTAACTTGTGTAAAATACTAGATGGCGTTAGTGTTACCAATATTTACTAGAAAGAAAAGTGAACAAAAAAAATTGCATAACTTATGTTTTGTTCTATGATATAAAAACGCCGGTGTATTTTTGAAAATATTAAGTTTTTTTTTTTTTTTTGTGGATGTAATTGAAACATGATTCAAAGATCAACTCATATTAAAGAGTTTCAGTTTTATCCTTGACTTCAGTCATCCAAGTGATTATAGAGTATAGATTATAGAACAAGAAGATATATTTATTTATGACAGAGGTGTATAACGTTCTTTTCATGTTTTACTTTCGTGTTGCCAATTGTTGTTCATATCCTATATTACAGTATAATTTGCTTAACACTCTTAAGAGCCGATTGCACAGATTTACAGGGTATCTATTATTTGCATACTAGTTAATCAATTAATAAATACTGTATGGCTGATCATATTTGATTTCATTTCATGTAAGCTTTTTGTCCATTACAATTATTACATGAGGCATCCCATCGATATTCGCATGACGCATTCCAGCATAAATACAATCCAAGTGTCATTGGTGGGTTGGGTGTTAAGTCAGTCACTATACATGTACAATGGTGGCCATAAATATTTTGACAAAGCATCAACCAATGTACTATCGCGTGTTTCTCTTTACTCGTAGAAGTAACGGTATTCGTTTAACTCTCACGAGAGAGCTTCTATTTATAGATTTGAGAGAGCAATAGATCGTACTGATAAGTTAATTCGTTTCTTTGCTATGACATGTTATGTGAGAAATAATGCAATTTTGGCTGGACAACAGTATTTTGAGGTTCAAGAACTTTGGAAGGATATTTCCCTGGAAACCCTTAAAAATTTTGTAAAATCGCTTCCTGGACGCTTACAAAGGGTAATAGACGCCAAAGGGGGCTATATTTTTCATTAACTTTTTCAAAAAATTTTGTTAACCATTTAAATTAATTTGTTTTTCTAATAAATATTACATTGTCAAAATACTTTTGTCCAGCCAAAATTGCATTATTTCTCACATAACATGTCATAGCAAAGAAACGAATTAACTTATCAGTACGATCTATTGCTCTCAAATCTATAAATAGAAGCTCTCTCGTGAGAGTTAAACGAATACCGTTACTTCTACGAGTAAAGAGAAACACGCGATAGTACATTGGTTGATGCTTTGTCAAAATATTTATGGCCACCATTGTATGTACTTTGCATAAATAATTTGCAGCACAATAAGGCCTCAATACTTGTCAGTACAAGTATTGAGCAAAAAATCTGTCCCAAAAGTCAAAATTATATAGTTTATAAAGTATATAGAGTACATATACACAACACAAATGTGTATTATGATAAGCAATACTTATTTATAAATATCAAAAACAAAGGTTACAAAGTTAAGAATGATAACTGTCTGTACGTTATTTATGGTATATATGGGACATAATATAAGAATCAAGTTATAATCTATTTAACTAATGATTATTGACAAAAGGCTTACCATCTATTAATAAATTTCTTTACTATTATTTTATGTTTCCTTATTCGATAGAGTTCCGAGTTACTGAAAATGGCGAACAAGTACGTATTACATAGAAATAAATAATCTATAAATCATATAAATCAACTCATTATATTTATAGTGTGGAACTGAAAAATCCAAACTTGAATAATATGTCTTCTGATTTTTTATATCATTTAACATTTAACGTGCCCAACACCAAAGATACTAGCGATATACAAAAACAGTTTGGCGATGTCAAGGTAAGCAAATATACAAGATAAATATAAATATAAATAAATATACTTATCAAGCTTTATAATTTCAATTTAGGCGATACTTATGGGAGGCACTGCCTCACGCATGCGAGAATTAGCTTTATACATGCGCAAAGTATTGAACATATCCGATAGTAGTGAACCTGTCGATTTGGCTAAAGCGGGACACCGCTATGCTGTTTACAAAGTAGGACCAGTTCTATGTGTCAGCCATGGTGTGGGTTCATCAACGTTCTCAGTTGTGCTGCACGAATTATTAAAACTGGTTAAATATGCCAAATGTCAGAATCCAGTTTTTATACGCATAGGTACATGCGGTGGCATAGGTGTAAAACCAGGAACTGTTGTGATTACCAAACATGCTTACAATGGTTACCTACGAAACGAACATGAGATTGTAAGTCCTAACATTGATAATTCAAGAAAAATTTTCAAATTTTCTATAACATTTTCTATAACACATTAGCCCATTTTGGGGAAAAAAGTTGTACGCCCAGCTAGTTTTCCCGATGAAATTATCCAAAATATTTTAGCATATGGTGCACATAGTGATGATAAGTTTGACACTATAAGTGCCAATACAATGTCCACAGATTGTTTCTATGAGGGTAAGCGATGCTTAAGTATATCAAATTAATACAAAATATACCTCATAGTGTTTGTCTTATCGTTACAGGTCAAGGGCGTACTGATGGTGCTTCGTGCGATTATGATGATAATGCCAAAATGTTATTCTTAAATCAATGCTATGAGAAGGGTATACGCAACATTGAAATGGAAGCGACAATGTTCGCTTCACTCACTAATCATGTTAATGTCAAATCTGCTGATATTTGTGTTACGCTCATCAACCGTTTGAACGGCGATCAAGTAAGAGGATTTTGAACTCTTTGCATATTTTCGCTATATTAACAATATTATTTTTTTTTCATTATAGATTGAAATTACAGTGGAGACTAAACATGAATTTGAGCAACGTCCATTTTTAGTTGTTGGACGCTATATACAAAAACTATTGGAAAACTAAAGCATAGTTGACTTTATATTTTTTCTACTAGTAATTCCATGATAATTATCAAGCATTTTCTTCCAAAGATTATAGATAACAGAACTGTTAATTTACGCTAAGCCAAAGAATAATATGCCAAATTATTTATATAAATTTCAGCGCTTCGTTTTCATACATATATATATACAATATATACGTACGACAAGTTATTTATATTTTTTTTCCCCTATGCAAAGAAAAGTTATATATAAACTATATATATGTACATACATATATTCTCTTGGTTTAATTTATTGAATATTATTTGTTCATAGCTCTTGTATCAAGAGTTTATTCTTCTTAACATTATTGTTCTGTGGCAGACGCATTGCTGGCTCAGCTGGTGGCATATCTTGTATCATGAGTGGCATTGGCTGTTGCTCTGCATTATTCTTAGGTTTTCCGCTCTTTAACTGATTTCCCAAGGCTTCAGCTGCACTTATCATTTTGCTTTTCACAACACGATTTGGTTTTACCAACTCGGATAAGTCATAATCCTTTGCCTTTGGTTTTACCGGCTGCATAACCTTTGATTTTGGCTCAGTCTTTGGCTTATCTTCCTTTTGCTTAGAGTTTACATCTGTCGATTGATGTTCCTCAATGATCATGCGCGTGGCATGAGCGGGTGCCAATTCACCTAATTGAGATCGCAATTGATCCAATTGCTTTATAGCGCTCACATTGTTTGGCTCTAAATCAAGCACACGTTGATATATTCCATACGACTGTCGAAATCAAAAATAAAATATAATTATATATACATAAATAACGCTATGATTTTTTTTTACCTCACGTCGACGACCGTGTGCATAGTTTGCATCGGCCAAACGTATTAGTGCTTTGACATTATCCGGTTCCAGCTTTAAGCAGGCCTCACAATCATCAATTGCCTTCAAATATTGCTGTAATTTGATGTCTGTTCAAGAGATAAAACAAAGGATTTTTTGCTGATCCAAAATTCGAAAACTATAAAACTTACAAGTTATAGCTCGATTATTATAGGCACGTCCAGCTTGCTCTGGATCGTAGATGATAGCTTGTGTATATTCCTTAATGGCATTTTCATACTCCTTGGCCTTAAAGTATTCGTTGCCACGAATTCGATATCTGTAAATAAAATAAACTATTAATAAAATTAAATAATATTTGTTTTAATAGTCATACTTCTCAGCATATTGTTCCCGTTCAAGTTTACTTAATTTCATCAGTTGAAGCTGCAAACGCATCTCCTCTGCAGCCTGTTCACAGATCTTGGTGTGTTCTGCTTTCGATTGATTAGCAATCTGACGTCCTTTAGCTTGTATCTGTTCCTTGGTGCGCTCCTCTGCCAAATCCATTCGCAATATTTCCTCATCTGGATTGTATTTATCCCACTTGCTGTAATCCGTAGACTTGATTCTCTGCTCGTTTGACTTTTTATTTAAATTCACATTTTGTTGTACCGACGGAGCATTGTTTTTGTCATTCTTGGTATCCTGCTCTTGATCTATATCGATCTTGCAAGTTGCTCGCATGGGCGGTAGTGCATCATTTTCATCAATTTTTTCTTTGTCTTGTTTAAGTTCATTTAATGCGCTGTCCTTTACTTTTATGTCATTTGTCCAATCCTAATAGGAAAGAACAACATAGATAAGAGATAAGAACGACAAGCACAATTAATTTTAAAAATTATATACTTGCATAAATTGGTTTTAATTCTTTATCATCTAGAATACTACTATTGCATATTTGCTCTTCGTAACGAAAACATTTGCTGTTTGGTTTCAGTTTTTTCAATTTTTCTTCGGCACAACGTGTAAGATCTGGGTAAAAGCCTTCTTGACCGGAGCGTAGTACTTTAACAATCTTTTCCATTTCGCGTGCATTTTCGCAAGTCTCAATATAAGAAAAATCTAAATGACTGAGGGGTATATCGTACTTTTGCAAAAGAGTTTTCTCCATTTCTTATAAACTACGTATATATATATATTTACACAAAAATTATTTAAATCTGAGATACGTTAAAAATAAGTTTTGACATCTATTAGTCTACTGTTATTGATTAAACAATTTGTGTTTATATAAAATTGAATGATGCTTGGCAACGGGTTTTATAGAAGTTTTTTGATAATATTTTTATATTTACATATGTCTGTACTATGTTGATTTTTATTTTATTTGTTTTTGATTTTTAAATAAAAGCTGTTATTGCAATATTTACGAGATATATTTTTAAGATTTGTTTTTAGCGAATTAATTAACACTAGAAAAAGTGTGCGCCAAATCAACATATTCAATTATGTGTCTCAAAATACATTTTACAACACTGAAAAAGTGTGAATAATTATAAAAGCATGTTTAAGCAGCCGTCTTTCACAACGGTTCTATGGTGTAATGGTTAGCACTCTGGACTTTGAATCCAGCGATCCGAGTTCAAATCTCGGTAGAACCTGTTCCGGATAACTCTTTTTTTAAATTTTTTTTTTATTTTTCCCAATTAATTTTTTCTTTATTACTTTTTGATTTCGTTTACTTTACTTTCTATGTTATATATAAAAGTTTTGTTTAAAGTGTAATAAAGAAAAAATTAATTGGGAAAAATAAAAAAAAAATTTAAAAAAAGAGTTATCCAGAACAGGTTCTACCGAGATTTGAACTCGGATCGCTGGATTCAAAGTCCAGAGTGCTAACCATTACACCATAGAACCGTTGTGAAAGACGGCTGCTTAAACATGCTTTTATAATTATTCACACTTTTTCAGTGTTGTAAAATGTATTTTGAGACACATAATTGAATATGTTGATTTGGCGCACACTTTTTCTAGTGTTAATTAATTCGCTAAAAACAAATCTTAAAAATATATCTCGTAAATATTGCAATAACAGCTTTTATTTAAAAATCAAAAACAAATAAAATAAAAATCAACATAGTACAGACATATGTAAATATAAAAATATTATCAAAAAACTTCTATAAAACCCGTTGCCAAGCATCATTCAATTTTATATAAACACAAATTGTTTAATCAATAACAGTAGACTAATAGATGTCAAAACTTATTTTTAACGTATCTCAGATTTAAATAATTTTTGTGTAAATATATATATATACGTAGTTTATAAGAAATGGAGAAAACTCTTTTGCAAAAGTACGATATACCCCTCAGTCATTTAGATTTTTCTTATATTGAGACTTGCGAAAATGCACGCGAAATGGAAAAGATTGTTAAAGTACTACGCTCCGGTCAAGAAGGCTTTTACCCAGATCTTACACGTTGTGCCGAAGAAAAATTGAAAAAACTGAAACCAAACAGTAAATGTTTTCGTTACGTAAATGTTTTCGTTACGAAGAGCAAATATGCAATAGTAGTATTCTAGATGATAAAGAATTAAAACCAATTTATGCAAGTATATAATTTTTAAAATTAATTGTGCTTGTCGTTCTTATCTCTTATCTATGTTGTTCTTTCCTATTAGGATTGGACAAATGACATAAAAGTAAAGGACAACGCATTAAATGAACTTAAACAAGACAAAGAAAAAATTGATGAAAATGATGCACTACCGCCCATGCGAGCAACTTGCAAGATCGATATAGATCAAGAGCAGGATACCAAGAATGACAAAAACAATGCTCCGTCGGTACAACAAAATGTGAATTTAAATAAAAAGTCAAACGAGCAGAGAATCAAGTCTACGGATTACAGCAAGTGGGATAAATACAATCCAGATGAGGAAATATTGCGAATGGATTTGGCAGAGGAGCGCACCAAGGAACAGATACAAGCTAAAGGACGTCAGATTGCTAATCAATCGAAAGCAGAACACACCAAGATCTGTGAACAGGCTGCAGATGAGATGCGTTTGCAGCTTCAACTGATGAAATTAAGTAAACTTGAACGGGAACAATATGCTGAGAAGTATGACTATTAAAACAAATATTATTTAATTTTATTAATAATATTTTATTTACAGATATCGAATTCGTGGCAACGAATATTTTAAGGCTATCGAATTCGTGGCAACGAATATTTTAAGGCCAAGGAGTATGAACGGCTGATTAAGGAATATACACAAGCTATCACTCTGACGATCCAGACAGGAAGCTGGACGTGCCTATAAATAGGCGTAGCTATAACTTGTAAGTTTCTATAGCTTTTCGAATTTTGGATCAGCAAAAAATCCTTTGTTTTCATCTCCTGAACAGACTTCAACATTACAGCAATATCTGCAAGGCAATTGATGATTGTGAGGCCTGCTTAAAGCTGGAACCGGATAATGTCAAAGCACTAATACGTGTGGCCATGGATGCAAACCATGCAGCACGGTCGTCGACGTGAGGCTAGGTAAAAAATCAAGCGTTATTTTTATGTATATATAATTACACTCTATTTTTGATTTCGACAGATCGTATGGAATATATGCAACTGTGTGGTTGATTTAGAGCCAAAACAATGTGAGCGCTCATAAAACAATTGGATCAATTGCGATTCTCAATTAGGTGAATTGGCACCCGCTCGTGCCACGCGCATGAATCATTGAGGAACATCAATCGATCTTGATGCAAACTCTTAAGCAAAAGGACAGATAAGCCAAAGACTGAGCCCAAAATCGAAGGTTATGCAGCCGGTCAAACCAAAGGCAATGGATTAGGACTCACCCGAGTCGGTAAAACCAAATCGTGTCATGTGAAAAGCAAAATGATAAGTGCAGCCGAAGTCTTGGGAAATCAGTTAAAGAGCGGAAAACCTAAGAATAATGCAGAGCAACAGCCAATGCCACTCATGATACAAGATATGCCACCAGCTGAGCCAGCAATGCGTCTGCCACAGAACAATAATGTTAAGAAGAATAAACTCTTGATACAAGAGCTATGAACAAATAATATTCAATAAATTAAACCAAGAGAATATATGTATGTACATATATATAGTTTATATATAACTTTTCTTTGCATAGGGGAAAAAAAATATAAATAACTTGTCGTACGTATATATTGTATATATATATGTATGAAAACGAAGCGCTGAAATTTATATAAATAATTTGGCATATTATTCTTTGGCTTAGCGTAAATTAACAGTTCTGTTATCTATAATCTTTGGAAGAAAATGCTTGATAATTATCATGGAATTACTAGTAGAAAAAATATAAAGTCAACTATGCTTTAGTTTTCCAATAGTTTTTGTATATAGCGTCCAACAACTAAAAATGGACGTTGCTCAAATTCATGTTTAGTCTCCACTGTAATTTCAATCTATAATGAAAAAAAAATAATATTGTTAATATAGCGAAAATATGCAAAGAGTTCAAAATCCTCTTACTTGATCGCCGTTCAAACGGTTGATGAGCGTAACACAAATATCAGCAGATTTGACATTAACATGATTAGTGAGTGAAGCGAACATTGTCGCTTCCATTTCAATGTTGCGTATACCCTTCTCATAGCATTGATTTAAGAATAACATTTTGGCATTATCATCATAATCGCACGAAGCACCATCAGTACGACCTTGACCTGTAACGATAAGACAAACACTATGAGGTATATTTTGTATTAATTTGATATACTTAAGCATCGCTTACCCTCATAGAAACAATCTGTGGACATTGTATTGGCACTTATAGTGTCAAACTTATCATCACTATGTGCACCATATGCTAAAATATTTTGGATAATTTCATCGGGAAAACTAGCTGGGCGTACAACTTTTTTCCCCAAAATGGGCTAATGTGTTATAGAAAATGTTATAGAAAATTTGAAAATTTTTCTTGAATTATCAATGTTAGGACTTACAATCTCATGTTCGTTTCGTAGGTAACCATTGTAAGCATGTTTGGTAATCACAACAGTTCCTGGTTTTACACCTATGCCACCGCATGTACCTATGCGTATAAAAACTGGATTCTGACATTTGGCATATTTAACCAGTTTTAATAATTCGTGCAGCACAACTGAGAACGTTGATGAACCCACACCATGGCTGACACATAGAACTGGTCCTACTTTGTAAACAGCATAGCGGTGTCCCGCTTTAGCCAAATCGACAGGTTCACTACTATCGGATATGTTCAATACTTTGCGCATGTATAAAGCTAATTCTCGCATGCGTGAGGCGGTGCCTCCCATAAGTATCGCCTAAATTGAAATTATAAAGCTTGATAAGTATATTTATTTATATTTATATTTATCTTGTATATTTGCTTACCTTGACATCGCCAAACTGTTTTTGTATATCGCTAGTATCTTTGGTGTTGGGCACGTTAAATGTTAAATGATATAAAAAATCAGAAGACATATTATTCAAGTTTGGATTTTTCAGTTCCACACTATAAATATAATGAGTTAATTTATATGATTTATAGATTATTTATTTCTATGTAATACGTACTTGTTCGCCATTTTCAATAACTCGGAACTCTATCGAAGAAGGAAACATAAAATAATAGTAAAGAAATTTATTAATAGATGGTAAGCCTTTTGTCAATAATCATTAGTTAAATAGATTATAACTTAATTCTTATATTATGTGCCATATATACCATAAATAACGTACAGACAGTTATCATTCTTAACTTTGTAACCTTTGTTTTTGATATTTATAAATAAGTATTGCTTATCATAATACACATTTGTGTTGTGTATATGTACTCTATATACTTTATAAACTATATAATTTTGACTTTTGGGACAGATTTTTTGCTCAATACTTGTACTGACAAGTATTGAGGCCTTGTTGTGCTGCAAATTATTTATGCAAAGTACATACAATGGTGGCCATAAATATTTTGACAAAGCATCAACCAATCTAATAAATTGACGTCCAAATCCCTTAAGAAATCCATAATCATTGTGGCTAAAATTATCCGTTGAATTTGTTATTTTTTCCTTGTTAATTTGGTAATAAATAGTTTGCCGCGGTACTTTATAAAGTTTACTCAGGTTTTGAACCGAAATACCTCGCGAAGAGACGATTGCTGAGGTTCAAGAACTTTGGAAGGATATTTCCCTGGAAACCCTTAAAAATTTAGTAAAATCGCTTCCTGGACGCTTACAAAGGGTAATAGACGCCAAAGGGGGCTATATTTTTCATTAGCTTTTTCAAAAAGTTTTGTTAACCATTTAAATTTATTTGTTTTTCTAATAAACATTACATTGTCAAAATACTTTTGTCCAGCCAAAATTGCATTATTTCTCACATAACATGTCATAGCAAAGAAACGAATTAACTTATCAGTACGATCTATTGCTCTCTCAAATCTATAAATAGAAGCTCTCTCGTGAGAGCTAAGCGAATACCGTTACTTCTACGAGTAAAGAGAAACACGCGATAGTACATTGGTTGATGCTTTGTCAAAATATTTATGGCCACCATTGTACATGTATAGTGACTGACTTAACACCCAACCCACCAATGACACTTGGATTGTATTTATGCTGGAATGCGTCATGCGAATATCGATGGGATGCCTCATGTAATAATTGTAATGGACAAAAAGCTTACATGAAATGAAATCAAATATGATCAGCCATACAGTATTTATTAATTGATTAACTTGTATGCAAATAATAGATACCCTATAAATCTATACAATCGGCTCTTAAGAGTGTTAAGCAAATTATACAGTTATATAGGATATGATACAATTGGCAACACGAAAGTAAAACATGAAAAGAACGTTATACACCTCTGTCATAAATAAATATATCTTCTTGTTCTATAATCTATACTCTATAATCACTTGGATGACTGAAGTCAAGGATAAAACTGAAACTCTTTAATATGAGTTGATCTTTGAATCATGTTTCAATTACATCCACAAAAAAAAAAAAAAAACTTAATATTTTCAAAAATACACCGGCGTTTTTATATCATAGAACAAAACATAAGTTATGCAATTTTTTTTGTTCACTTTTCTTTCTACTAAATATTGGTAACACTAACGCCATCTAGTATTTTACACAAGTTAATCTCCTATATGTTTATTTAGCTGTTATCCCAACCAAAACTGTTCACATAGAAGAGCTGTCATACATACCCTTATAACTGTCTTCCGCTCTCTAAATGGGATCGTGCCAGACTAAATTCGTGAGTAATTTCTGTAGTGACGGCAACTTAGATCGATCAACGAAAGCAAAAACATCGATTGTATGATATCGATCTTCCGTTTAATTATATAAAAACTTTTAAAAAAATGTAGCTAAATTAAATAGATTGCCAACATTTTTCTATTAAGTTTTTTCCGTTTCATATTTTTATAAATTTAACAGAATTTATTTATTTTAACGAATTTTTTTTTGTTTTTTTTTTTTATCGAAATTCTGCGATATTTTTAGCCATAATGTAGGCGCGAATTTGAAATATTCAAATTATTTAAAAATTTTTCTCACGTTACAGACAATTTATACTGATCAAGGACCAAAAGAAACTGACGTTGCTGATGCTGATGCATATCCTGTTGATGACGATCGTTGAGAGCTTAAGAGAACTGCCGCCCAAGGCATGAGCATAAGTAAAATTATTAACGTATTTTTCAAATTTCGTCGAACCTAGAATAAGAGCAATTACTTATAATAAACGAATGTTTTTTATTAATCGATAAATTAATAAATTTCTTCATCTATGTATGTTTAAATATGACGGTATCTTATGGTTATTATATTGGAAGGTAAGTATAATACGAGAAACATAATATAATATTAAAGGAGTATACAAGGTTAGCAACATAATCGTTGTCATACATCTTCTGGACAGCCTTGATTGCCTTGATCACCACCACCGCATGGACATTCATCGTCATCATCATCATCTTCATCATAAAGCACTTTACGCATATATCTAGCTATCAGTCTTTGAGGTCTTTGATCCCACTCCTGAAGCGTAGCATGTGACGCTGATATCTGATGATAAAAAAAAATATTACAAATAAATATTTATCTAAAAATATATATTTCCAAGTAACACACTTGATCACTCTCCGTGCGATTAACGATTGCCACACAAATGACTGCTGCTCGTATACCAGCTTGATTTGTCATGGCTGCAAATGCTGTGCTCTCCATCTCCATATTGACAAAGCAATTTTCAGCGAGTTGCCTAAGATATGCATTCTTTTGATCGTATGTGAAATCACAAAACGCACCATCCAATCGTGATTGTCCCTCATAAAAATCATTTGCGCAAAGTGTCTTTCCCAGTATCGTTCTGTAGCCATCCCGACAGCAGTCGGTTAGAGCCATTAGCTCCTGCTGCAAATTCGCATTCAATGTTGTGGGACGCAGCTGTGGCGTAGAATGAACAACTACCTCGTAGCTGGCGCGTAATTGTGCGTCATATGCTTCGGACGTAATAATCACAGTACCAGGTGTAATGCCAATACCTCCACAAGTTCCCAAACGAATAAAGATAGGATCCTGGCACTTGGCATGATGCATTAACTTAATAAGTTCATGTAAAAGTATACTAATTGAAGGTCCTCCAATACCATGGCTAGCGCATAATACAGGCCCAACCTTATACAAGGCATAACGATGAGCATCTTCAGCCATATTCTTGAGTGCAACACCAGAGTTCAATCTAAGACCAATCTCCTTAAGTATATAATAAGCAAACTTTTTCATACGTGCGTCTGTGCCCCCCATAACGACAAACTATGTTAGTAAAAGTCAAATATATTATATTTATGTGATAAAGAAGAAATATATTGCAGCAAGAAGTGAATAATAACTTACGCGTACATCACCAAAAACTTTGGGAAAGTCTGTTGTATCCGTGCTTAAATTAAGATGATATAAAATGTCTGGATTAAGACATTGTATGTAAGGATTCATATTTGTCATTGTGCTAACGGCATTTTCATCTTTTTTGTCGCAACCACTTTGAATTTGTTTAATTAATTTATCAATACGTTTATTTTGACCCTTTACCATTTCTAAAGAATCCAAAAAATAAGAGATCAAAGATTTAATGACATATATATATAACTTACCTTTAGTCATCAATTTCCTTCGAAAGGCGATTACCACAGGATCCCGACATCTTCCAATATTTTTTTTTTTTTTTTTTTAAATTTTGTTTATAATTTTAGCCAAAAAGTTTTTTTTTCCAAATAACTAAAATTCAAATTTTGACAAATTTATCAATAAAAAATTATGAAAACTACATAAGAGTGTGTTAGATACACAAATGTAAAATATCCGGTAATCAGGAAAATTAAAAATTTTATGGCATACATTTATATACGTTGTGTACCAATTGTATTTTTGCTCTTCACCTAGTGAAATCTATGTTTGATTTCTGGTGGCTAAGGATGTTTGAAAAAACCAAAAGCTTTAGAGATCGATCCTAAAGCTTTTGGTTTTTTCAAACATCCTTAGCCACCTCCAGAAATCAAACATAATTTCAGTAGGTGAAGAGCAAAAATACAATTGGTACACAACGTAGATAAATGTATGCCATAAAATTTTTAATTTTCCTGATTACCGGATATTTTACATTTGTGTATCTAACACACTCTTATGTAGTTTTCATAATTTTTTATTGATAAATTTGTCAAAATTTGAATTTTAGTTATTTGGAAAAAAAAACTTTTTGGCTAAAATTATAAACAAAATTTAAAAAAAAAAAAAAAAAAATATTGGAAGATGTCGGGATCCTGTGGTAATCGCCTTTCGAAGGAAATTGATGACTAAAGGTAAGTTATATATATATGTCATTAAGTCTTTGATCTTTATTTTTTGGATTCTTTAGAAATGGTAAAGGGTCAAAATAAACGTATTGATAAATTAATTAAACAAATTCAAAGTGGTTGCGACAAAAAAGATGAAAATGCCGTTAGCACAATGACAAATATGAATCCTTACATACAATGTCTTAATCCAGACATTTTATATCATCTTAATTTAAGCACGGATACAACAGACTTTCCCAAAGTTTTTGGTGATGTACGCGTAAGTTATTATTCACTTCTTGCTGCAATATATTTCTTCTTTATCACATAAATATAATATATTTGACTTTTACTAACATAGTTTGTCGTTATGGGGGGCACAGACGCACGTATGAAAAAGTTTGCTTATTATATACTTAAGGAGATTGGTCTTAGATTGAACTCTGGTGTTGCACTCAAGAATATGGCTGAAGATGCTCATCGTTATGCCTTGTATAAGGTTGGGCCTGTATTATGCGCTAGCCATGGTATTGGAGGACCTTCAATTAGTATACTTTTACATGAACTTATTAAGTTAATGCATCATGCCAAGTGCCAGGATCCTATCTTTATTCGTTTGGGAACTTGTGGAGGTATTGGCATTACACCTGGTACTGTGATTATTACGTCCGAAGCATATGACGCACAATTACGCGCCAGCTACGAGGTAGTTGTTCATTCTACGCCACAGCTGCGTCCCACAACATTGAATGCGAATTTGCAGCAGGAGCTAATGGCTCTAACCGACTGCTGTCGGGATGGCTACAGAACGATACTGGGAAAGACACTTTGCGCAAATGATTTTTATGAGGGACAATCACGATTGGATGGTGCGTTTTGTGATTTCACATACGATCAAAAGAATGCATATCTTAGGCAACTCGCTGAAAATTGCTTTGTCAATATGGAGATGGAGAGCACAGCATTTGCAGCCATGACAAATCAAGCTGGTATACGAGCAGCAGTCATTTGTGTGGCAATCGTTAATCGCACGGAGAGTGATCAAGTGTGTTACTTGGAAATATATATTTTTAGATAAATATTTATTTGTAATATTTTTTTTTATCATCAGATATCAGCGTCACATGCTACGCTTCAGGAGTGGGATCAAAGACCTCAAAGACTGATAGCTAGATATATGCGTAAAGTGCTTTATGATGAAGATGATGATGATGACGATGAATGTCCATGCGGTGGTGGTGATCAAGGCAATCAAGGCTGTCCAGAAGATGTATGACAACGATTATGTTGCTAACCTTGTATACTCCTTTAATATTATATTATGTTTCTCGTATTATACTTACCTTCCAATATAATAACCATAAGATACCGTCATATTTAAACATACATAGATGAAGAAAT
>JBAMBR010002470.1:0-15746 GCA_037044475.1 Zaprionus obscuricornis | reverse complement strand
GTATTACAGCTTTATAAACTTGAGTGGAAACGGAGGCTTGAGTTAAGGCTGCATTTTCACTTGTTGCCATATATATGGCGTACAAGTTTTTTGTCATTTTCTTAAGTGAAAACACTTAAAGGCAACAAAAAAAAATTTTTTTTTATTTTATTAAATGTCCGAGAGAAACACAAGATTTTAAAATATTTATATGACAACATTTGCTCATATTCGTTGACATATATTTTTGCCATTGATTCCTTTTGTATGTGGCATATATTTTTTTTAATTTTTAAAAATTTTTGTAATATAAAAATTTTATTAAAATTATTTGTGAAGATTTTTTTTGTAATTTTTGAAAAATTTTTTTAATTAAAATTTTTTTTTTTAAATTTTGTATAAAATCTGCAAAGTTTTTATATAAAATTTATGAAAGTTTCGCTGATATTCTCCGAGTGTTGTGTAGTGTATCAACAATTCATTATTATTCATTTTTTTTGTAAGCATTTATAAGCTCATTTCATTTTCATTTTGATCAAATGTTTTTCTTATTTAAATTATGTAGAAACACAGAAATAAATGAAAAAAGAAGTACGAAAGGGACAGAGAGAGAGAGAGAGAGAGAGAGAGACAGAGAGAAAGTGAAGAGCGAGAAGTAGTTAGAGCAAGCGTAACAACTGAAAACATTTAAATTTTTGCAATTACCGCTAAACAATTGAGTTATGTTTGTGGCTTTCAATCGCTGCAAATGTACGCTTGGCACGGTCATTTTATTAGCCATTTTGACCAGTTTAGAAAGTTACCTTTACCGCTAGCGAAAAAATCCTTCAAATTTTTGCTTATCGCTGGCAATTTGAATTTTTGGTTTTTGCCATAGATCAAGCTTATCAGCGCAACAAAAGTATTTTCCTGTATTAAATAAATTCCAAAAACAGTTTATTATTGTAATTCGCATGCTCAATTCTTACATACATACACACATATACACACGCACATACACAGAGAAAGCAGGTCACATGGCAATCCCATTGTATGAAAGATACTCAACGCATAATACACACACATCGCTCACACACACACACACACATCAGCAAGAGTAAAAATATACGCTAAACTGGCAGGAGTCGAAAATCAAATCAAAAAGTTCACAAAAATGCCAAAAACCAACAGCAAAAAAAAAGGAAAAAAACAGAAAAAAAAGAAAACGAGAAAAGAAAAAACTCAGAACTGTGCAACAAAAATTAAGTTATAAAATTTTAAGGGCCGTGTGCGGTTTAATTTCCAAATGCCACGCCAAACCCACACACACTCACACACACACACACAGGTGGGCTAGTCAGTTTTATGAGGCGTGGCAGGTGGTATAGCTGCCTCAGCAGCTTATATTTTTTTTTGTGTGCGGCAGCAACTTGTCAGTGGCGTCGATAAAAAATATGATTTTTTTTTTTTTTTTTTTTAAATATAATAAAAATCATTTTTTAAGAAAAATCTTCAACAAAATTATTTTTCACTTATGAAGATTTTCGAATTGCTGCCTAAAAGTAGACTTTAATTTTGTAGTATTTTCCCTCTTGCACTACAAAGTGAAGTACGCCTATGCAGAGCTGATTACCATAAGCAGCAGCAGCAGCAGCAGCAGCAACGGCAGCGGCAAAAGTTGGCTCGTTTCGACGTTGTTGTTGGCGTCGGAAACGGAAATCAAGAAAACAAAAAGAATGAGCTCAAATGAAGTCAAAGTTGACGCTCTCCGACTGCGCAGTCAGTTAATAAAGTTAGTTGCGTTTGCCTTGACGATTTTCTCTCAGTTCTCAGTTCGGAGTTCTCGCTTCTTGGTTCTTGGTTCTGAGTTGTGAGTTCTGAATTGTGAGTTATAAGCGCGCAAATTATGGCTTATAACAACAGCCGCAACAGCAACACTAACAATAACAATAATAACAACAACAACAGCAACAACAATAAGACAAACTCAAAAACAACTTGAATAACAACAACAACAACAGAAACAAGAAGAACAAGAGTTAAAATGAACTCGTCAAAGCTAAACAATTAACATGACGAAGACACATAAAAATTCCACTTTGCCAGACGCCAAAGTTGGGGTTGAATTGGACAACGAGTTGCCTGCTTTAGAGCAGTATAAGGGTAAGGGTAATGGCTAAGGTTAGGGTATAGTATGGCTACGTTAAGTTGGGTGCGCATCATATTAATAGTTGGAGAAATTCTTATTTGAAATGTGCGTTAATCACGTGATGGGTCGCTGCATTTCGTCTGCTGCTTTGTTTATTTTTTTGTATATTTCTTTTTTTATGTATGCTGAGCTCCTTCTATAAATTTTTTTGTTTTTTTTTTATGTTTTATGATACCCTACACTAATACAAATGTGCTATAATAACAAATAACTTAATTAGCTTTATATGTTTACTTGGAAATTGATATAAATAAAAAAGTTGCATGATTTACTATGTGAGTTTTGTCAAAGAAGTTTTGTGTAACTTTCATTTAGCATTTAGCTTAATTTTAATCAAAATGTTTTTCTATGTGTCATTCATTATGCTCGTGTATATAGGGTATACTATGAGTCGAGTCTTATGAAATTTATTTAAATTTTTTTTTTATATTTTTTCGGATTATGTTGTCTGTTTTTTTTTTTTATTATTGTTACTAATGTTATTGTGGCTGTTGCTGCTGTTGTTGTTGTTGTTATTGTCTACGCCTTGTCATTTGTTAATTTTAATACTTGTACTTTTTTATCGCCCACTCGTCTATTTTGGCTAGTTTATAGTAAAGTTTACACACTTTACTCTTAAGCTAACGGTACATCAAAAGTTATTTTCGTGCAAATAACTAATTTGTTGGGGCTTGTGTTTTTTTGTGTGTGTTACACGAGTAATTAGACAAAATAGTTGGCAACACGACAACACGATAAACCCAACTCTCAACATTCAAATTCCAACTCATCCTCATTCTCATCATCAGAATATTTTGTTTTACTTTTTTATTACAATTCTCGTTTTTTTTTTTTTTGCTCTCTTTCTCTCTCTCTGTGTATAAATCTCGCTCTCTTTTTATTATTATTATTATTATAATTATTTGAGCTTTTCAAGGTTTTTAAACATGACGAAGAAAATGATTGTTGGTCTATTCACGGGATGATTACCATATCTCACGGCAACGTCCACGACTGTCGGGCAAATAACCAGGTTGGCAGGGGAAATCAATCATTGCAACTTCCATGATTTTCTCTGTGGTTGTACCACCAGCACTTGACGTTGCTGGTGATAAACTTGCCTCGTACTCCTTCAATACTAGTGTCTCATCTAGTTCAACACATTGTGTTGCCTTGCCACGGATTTTAACATTATTGGGGCATTCGATACGCTTCAGACAGTATTTGACACAGGGACGTGGTGCTGGTACGCTCATCACTTTTTTGCTGCATGCATAATGTGCTGTGCAATCTGCTGCCACAGGTGGCAAGTTGTTGTTTATGAATAATGGTCGACGCGTTTCTTCCGTTGTTGTTGACACTTGCGTTTCATGTCGATGCAACAGTCGACCCAATAAGCTGCATCTCACGTTGCAGATTGACACAGCTGCCACAAGCAGTAGCAGTAGCAAAAGTTTCATATTTTTTTTTTATTTGATTTAATTTATGTATTCACGCTTCGAACAATCGACTTTGAAATGAGCTGCTTTCTGTCTGTTCGTTGCTTGAAACAAGCTTAGCGCAGATTGATAGCAGCAAAACGTTGACGATAACCTTTTGAACTTGTCTCGAACTTGCACAAAGAGCAAAAGAGACAAGAATAAACAAAACAAAGCAAAAAAAAAAAAAATAAAATAAACAACAAAAACAACAATCAGTTGTTTTTATTTCACGCTGACATTGATTATGAATTTGATTTTTGATTCTTTTTATTTTTATTTTATTTTTTGCCTTTATTTATTTTTTTTTTTTGGGTGATGTTACATTTGTTGTTGCCATTGCATTTTGTGGGCTAATAAGTGAAGCTCAGCATTTTAGAGGGCGTGGCAAATACGCAAATTTTAACCAATTTGAATATTAAATTGAATGAACGTGATTTGGTCAACCGCAAAATTGCATAAATAAATATTATTTAATTTCATATTTCTAGTACATTTGCATGCATAATTTCACACTGACAGCAATTACGAGTTACACTGTAAGAAATTGCGTATAAAGTGTATATAAATGCAAGATAAGGCTTGACCAATGCCGGCAATATTTATTATATTATGCAAATATTTAATATGTTAAATTGAAAAGTGTTTTGATTATTTGCAAATCATTGAAGCATTTATAACAAATTTCTCAAACTAATCGCAGCAAACATTTTTTGCATAATAAATTAAAAATTTATCACTTTTTTTTTTATTTTTTTAATATTTTTTAAAAAAAAATATTATTTTTTTTTTTATTATTTTTTTTGGCATAATTTGCAAAAATAAAATACAATTTTTTTTGGCAATGTAAAATTGAGGGAAAAAAAATGCAATTAGAAAATTTGCATAATATGTTCGATGATTTGATTTTTAGGTGCAATTTTTATAGTTTTAAATATTATAGATAATTATTTTCAAAAATATATTGAAATGTGTTTAGAATCGAAATGATATGATAGCAATAATAATATTTGTGTGTTATGAATTATGATTATTATATTTTATAACAAAGAGCAGCATAGTGTGTGTGTGAGAGAGAATGATAAAAAATGAAAGAGAAATTTTAAATATAAAGTCAAAAAATATAATTTTAATTTAAATATCATTGAATAGTCAGCAAATGCTATTTAACAAGCAAAGTTGCCATATTTCATATATCCCGCTGCTAAAGCCAAAATGCCGACGCGACATTGTTCTGTCGACAATATCAATTTTTGGCTTGCTGTTTCTATTGTTATGTTCGGATAATGCAAAGGCAAAGACTTGTTTAATTTGTGGCCAATGTCTACAGCATTGTCGACGGCTTCGACGGCTTCGACAGCGGCAACGACAACAGCTTCTGTTCCAACAAGTTTTCTAGTTTACGAACTGCAGCAAAGCTAGGCAAATAATTGATATTAATCGTAGCCAAAAGCTGTCAAAATTAATTTCCCATGCATTTTCATAGAAGATTATTGATGATGATTATGCTAAACTAATGAATGAATACATGAATGCATGAATGAATGAATGAATGACTAAATGCATACAGCTATGTATGTATGTGTAAACGGGCCAAAGCAATCAATACTCTGTAGATGTTTTGAGTGCTAGTGCGAGAATTTTAGCATTTGTATTTCACAGAATTTTGCCAAAGGAATAATTGATGCTTCAGTAGTTGCTGCTTGGCCCAACAAACACACACACACACATATACATACAAGCTCTCACTCTCTCTCTCTCTTGCTATCTCTCTGTCTATTGTTATTTTGGGCATCTACTTTGGCTGCTGACCATTGAGTGAAGAGTGCCGGAGGCATTTGCCTAATATATATTAACATTTATTGCCTTTTGGTAAGATGCTGTGCATAGAAAAATGTATGATAATGCTATGGCAGTCAGTAACAGTAACAGTAGCAGTAGCAGTAGCTGTAGCTATAGACCGGAAATTGCCAAACACTGATGCTTCCGCCGGAAATAAGCTCAATTGTTATGCGGGTGTGAGTGACTTTTTGCACACAGCACAACAACACAATATAGTAAACATTTTTCAAATAAAGCTTAAATTATTTTCACAAAGCTCAAGGTAGAAAGAAAGAGAGAGAGAGAGTGTGTGTGTAGGGAAGAAATGTTAAAAATTAAGAGTCTCTGTCTTAGCTCGTTTAAGTGCCATAAAACGGAACATATCTTATTTTCAATCAAAATGATATTATATAAACGAAAACAACAGACAATTTACACACACAGAGAGAGAAAGGGAGAGAGAGAGTGAGACAGAGAGACATATCAGCAAGGACACAATTCACAATTTCACATTTCACAACTGGCATTCGTTATATGGGCAATTAAATTGTTTTCTTATGTAACACTTTGCAGAATAAACAGATTATAATCTTGTTAAAACTATCAATTTTGAAAGGCAAGCATACGCAGAGACTAAGAATGAGAAGATGTAAAAAAATATATATATATATATGTATATATAATAATAAAAAGAAATTACATAGCTATGTATAGTATGTCTATGCCTATATGTAGTAGCAAAAGTTGACAACATTTAAAGAACATTCAGAAGAGACAGAGATATCAACACTGACATCAACGATGTGTTAACATTTAAAGGCTGAAAGAAAAAACCGTTTGTTGGTCTAGGCAGACTGACAAACAGTCAGACAGATAGACAGACAGGCAGGCAGACAGAGAGACAGAAATTATACGATAGATTCATGGTAAGTCGAGCGGCATCAGCGACGGAGACAGATGTGCGTCCTTATAGATTTACGCACACTTAAGCAGCATTTACTCTGTCTGTCTGTCTGTCTGTCTGTCTGTCTGTCTGTCTGTCTGTCTACTGCTCACAGCCAGAATTGAGTCTTAGTCTCTAACATTTCCAAATAGTCGTATAAATCGTTGCGACTGAAGCTACTGTAGCCTGTAGTTATATTTTTTTTTTTCTATTTTTTATACCCTGCATTGTGCTGGCATTAAGAGTTTCATAGAATTTAATTAATTATAAGATAAAATTATAAGTATTAATTATAAGAGTTGTCAAATTACACTTTTTCTTTATACTGGCAACAAAAATATATGAAGCTCTCTCTCTCACTCTCTCTTTCTCTTCTGCAAGCAGTGCAAAAGTAAACTGCTTGGCAATGTGCACTGCTTGCGGTTAAATTGCCTTTTGGATACTTAACACTTTATTACTGAGTATCTGCTAGCAAATCATAAACTTAACTACATAGACTTATTTTTATTTTGGACTGCTAGTAGTGGCAGTGGCAGTGGCTGGGGCGAGGGGGGCAGTGCAAGAGATGGAGGTTAGTTTGAGTGTGAATGAAGTGCCACGTTTTCACGCATTTGCTAGAATTTGACGCCTCCGCCATGTCGCACATGTCGTATGAGTTTTATGTCCTGCTTCATTCGTTGTATGTCTTTTCTTTCTTCTCTTCTCTTCTTCATGCTTCTTTTTTTTTTTGTGTCTCTAGGCACATTTATTTGCGTTTGCCTTGTTGCAGATATTGTTGTGGCGCTGTTGTTGTTGTTCTTGTTTTTGTTAGTTCAACAAATAAAATTAGTGCTATAAACATTCGTTTGCCAATGTCTCTCTGTCTGCTTGTGTGTTTCGTTTGTTTGTGCTTACTTCCTTCCTTCCTATATATGTAGTTGAGTTCAGTTTGCCCTTTCTATGTTTTTCTTACTATACTTGTATATATGTACAAACATTTGTTTACATATTCGCAAGTCTTTGCCACTTCACAAGTTTTTCTAGTTTCTTATGGAATTTATTTTCATTGCCAAACACTGCGATATCCGTTGAACAGTTCAGTTACCATTCGCATTCACATTCACATTCGTACCTAGCGCAATCACTTACTCAATACTCATACTCCACATTCACATTTTGCACTCATATCATTGCTTCAACTTGTTCCGGCAGGTAACTCCCGGATGTTTGTTTTATTGCTACAGCTAGCTGCTGCCACTGTTGCTACTGCTACTGGCTGCTGTTACTATTTTTTTTTTCGCCCATTTCCACTGCAGCTTTGCCGTTGTGCCTGAAGGTATTTTAAGTTTGAGATTATATTAAACTAAACTTGTATTAAATAAGTTTCTACTACTATGTGCTTGGAATTTAAAACTAACCTATGACTGGGATAAAACTTGATTCATTTACTTTGCTTAGCTAACGATATTTTATATTTAACTACAGCATATCGATAGTCATTGCAATTTTCTATTTAAAGTTGCTCAAAACTTTTTGCATGTAGAAAAAAAATTAATATAGAAATTGTTAATTTCTGTAGACAATTTTAAAATTGTATTATAAATTTCACAATAATAATAAAATAAAGAAAAAATAAATAAAAAATAAATAAAAATATTTATATAAATAAAATAGAGCATTAAATAGTCTTGGAAATTTTTTGCTATAATTTTATTTTTAATATTGTCAAATATTGTATGGCAGGCATTTTATTTTTGCAGAGATTTCAAGTGTGTAAATTGTGTGTAATTAACAATTTAAATTCAAGCCACGATACTCGATATATGTATACACAGATATTTGGCAGATATATATATATATATATGTTGGCTATACATAGGTAAGCTGAATGTGTGTTGAGGCACATGATTATAATTTGCAGTCCAATGGCTACTAAATTTGCACAATTCAGAGGCGAAAGCAACTAATTGCTGAAATAAATTATATAAATATCTCGATTGAATTGCATTTGTGATAAAAACATGAAATAAAATAATTCGCATGTTCGCAATTAACCACAAAAAGCAGGCAGCAATTGTGGTGGATAATCGAGTTGTATATGTTCTCTGCTGCCTGTCGTGTTGCCTATTGCCATGATGCACTACTACTGCTGCAACGTGTATTGATGTTAAATCTCAGACAGTGCGGGTTAAAAATTGAATGCATGGCTTAGAGCAAAAGCAGCGGCAAATGCAATGCAATGTAATATGTATATATAGCGATATATCGATGTATAGTTGACTATGCTTATGGTTGTAATCCATAAAAATGCGATTATAGCATTTGTTTGAATTTTGAATGCATGACATCAATGCTGAGCGCGTGCATATACTGTATGTGATCACTGTACTTATATGCATACGCATACGTATACGTATGTACATATATTCTGGCTGTTGCATTTTAGCCACAATTTAATTGCATGCAAACTGGCAGCAAACACACAGACAGACACATACGCATTTTGGGCGATTAGCGCTCAATGAAGTGCAGAGTTACTTTATTTCGAATTCGAATGCAAATTTTACTGGTCAGCTCTGAACTGTGATAACAACAGCAACAACAGACAGCGGCAGACATGGCCACAGCAATTAAAATTACAGCTGCAATTGCAGTTAACCAGGCCAAGAGTTTTGGCCAAACAAAACAAGGCTTTTTTTTTGTTGTTTTTTTCATGCGGTAAGTGAAACTGATTTGTTTACTATAATTTTGTTATTTGTTTTATCTACGGAAATTCATTTGAAATTTGTCTTTTTGTCGGCAATAAATTTCTTTTGCCTAGAGAAAGAGACAGAGAGAGAGAGCGAGTAAGAGAGATAGTTATATCATCGATATGCGTATTGGTCAAAGTTGAAAGCTAATTACTTTCAATTTGCCAACAATTTTGTGCAAATATTTGCACGCTCATTATTGGGCATGGCAAGGTGTGATGCGACGCAATGCAATGCGATGCGACGCTGCGTCGTCCTTTGGCCTCAGTTTTACACTTGGTCGCACACGTGGGAATCAAAAAAAAAAAAAAAAAACGAAAAAAAGAAAATGCTATAAGAAGTCGCAGTTTGTAGTATATATAATAGCATGCAGTTGCAGAGTACGCAGCATGCTGCATGCCGCATGCCATACGCTGCATGCCACTTGAGTTCAATTAAAACCGCACTTGTATTTGTTTGTACAACAAACATACACTTGACCAGCTGAGCGTATGGCCACAGGACACGGCAAATGCCTCCAACTACTGCTGCCTGCCTTTCAGCATAGTCAAAGGCTGTAAGGGATTGAGTGCGAGTGTGAGAGGGAGCTGTACATAGAGACGGCGGCAGAGACTACATTCATTTGAGATGCTTTCGACGTGGGGCATTGTTTAACAATTAACCGCAAATTGAATGCAATTAAATAAATAACGGTGTTGAACCTTTGCGTAAACGCGCTCATAGGCGTCGTGTTGCAGCAAAAGCAACAGCAGCAGCAGCCGCTTTACCTTTGTTATGCCAATACCAATGGCAAAGTAAACACACAGACACAGATATATATATATATATATATAAATATATATATATACCACAATTCATACACATACGCAAGTTGCAAGTTGAACAAATGAAATGAAATATTACGTATACGTCACGGTTGGTCCATTTGCCAGTTCCCTCAACAACAATAGCTCGCTAGGCGAGTATTTGTTTAAGTTATTGTTGTAATCCTTGCAATCGCAAGTGCCATGTGTGCCATGTATGCCATGGCAAGTGGCAATTGCCAATGTGCCAACTGGCAGTAGCAACAACAACAGCAACAATAGCAACAGCAACAGCAACAGCAGCAATGGCAAATGGCAATAACAATAGCAAAAACAATTTATTGTAGTCTATATTTGCAGTGGAGTCGAGCAAACATACTGCAAACACACTGTGAACACACAGTGAACACTGCGAACACTACGAACACAGTCGACTGTCAATTATTAACTCGACTCAAAATCAATGTTCTTCTCTTTTCAGATTTAATGGATTGTTAAAGGATTTTTTGCCGCACACTCAACAATAGCAACAGCAGCAGCAGCAGCAGCAGCAAACTGAGCTTAATAATTAATATTTTTTTTTTTATTATTTTTTCTGCTTGTTTTTTTTTTTTTGGTTGCATCTTCTACTTTTACTTCTTTATGCACTTCACACTGTCGTGTTATATGTTCATTAAAAATTCCTATTGCATTTTTTGTGTGTTTTTTTTTTACTTCTTCTTCTGCTTCGATTTTAGTTTTGTTTTATTGAGTTGCCATTTCGCATTTTGGCAAAAAAAGAAAAAGAAATAAAATTGTTCAATTTTCTATTTTGCATTGACAGAATTGTTGTAGTTCAGCTACTGCTTCTACTGCTGTTGCTACTGCTACTGCTGTTGCTGCTTATTGATATTCTCATTGTTGTTGTAACTGAAGGTTTTTTTGTGGCATGTACATGCAATATAAAACTTGTTTGACAAAGACATCCTAACTTATTGCTTGCGTTTCAATTTCGCTTTTTATTGTCTCGATTGTTAGTTCCCGTTGCTCGTTTCTCGCCTCTCAGCCATTGTCCCCAGCGGCAGACGGCAGATGCGCCTGCACTTCCTCCATATATACGACAAAAAAAAAATGGCAATATTTGATATACTATATAAAATGAAGAACAAAAAAGAGAAAGAAACAACAACAACAACAATAGCAACAACAAGAATATATAGATATATAACTCTGAACTAGGTAGCATGAAACACGAAACGCAAATGTTAAATGTCAGTAAGACATGCAAAGTTTTTTTGCACTCTTGTTGTTATTGTCACACATTGCGGTTTGTTTGATGATGTTGATGGTGATGCCACAGTTTGTGGCAGCTGCATTCTAAGTCACAGTTCCACTCTCTCTCTCTCTCTCTCTCTCTCCCGCTGTGTATGTCTGTTTGTCATAGACATTGTCGTGATTGCACTCATGGAGCAGTCTAGTTTTTTCTTTACTTTACTTAGCTGACACTTTTCTTTTTTTTCGTTTTTGTATTTTTTTTTTTTTTTATGGCCAGATCAGGTGTATCTGTCGGCGAGTTCATGTTTTTTCACAATTTATTGGCTTGGTGTGAAATTGCCAAAATTGTATAGCGCCCCAGCTAACATTTTCTGTAGCATTTTTTTTTTTCGACAATTGAAAACGCAAATGCAAATTTATATTTTGTTTTATATTTTTTTTCCTCTTTCTTTCTTGTTTTGTAAATTAATTTATTCACATGCTAATGGAAATGAAAAATAAATTTCATAAACAAACCAACAAAAAAGAGAAATAAAATAAAAAATATAAATATAAAAAAAAACTGAAAAATTGAAAAGTTTTTTTATATTTTGTCAAAAAAAAAAAATACAAAAAAAAATATAAATAAATGCTGCTGCTCGGAGTAAAATTCTTTACTAAGCATAAAATGCTCTATCAAGCTTTAGAATTATGAATCAATTATTTAGCAATACAACATCTTAAAACTGGAATTAGAAATTATTATAAAATTCTGTAATATTTTTTTTTTTTTTTAATATTTATTTAAATTTCTTACTTCATTTCTTAGTATTTTTTTTTTTCTATGTAAAAGTGTTGATTTCTTAGGTTTTAGGCAAGATAAAATGTATATATATTTATACTTTGAGATAAAGAACTTCATAAACATGGCAAAAGCTAACTAAAAAGTATTTTTACCTTTTTTTTTTTTATTTTTTTGTGAATTTTGTTTCTTTAGTTTTTGCTTGACAATTATGCAAGTGTTTTGAACCAACAGTAACTTTTGTCCGAGTTCCGCTTAGTGTGTCTCTTTTACTCTGTTGTTGTTGTTGTTGTTGTTGTTGTTATGCTTGTTGTTGCTGTGTATCACTTCTGTTGCTGTTTTGGTACTTGGTCCTTGGTCGCTTGGTCTCTTGGTCGCTTAGTTGTTGGTCCTTCTTGATGTTTGTACTTTTTGTTTAGGTTCTTTCTGCTCGCTCGTTAATTGTAATTGAAGTTTGTAATTAAAAAGTTTATACGAAGCGTGGAGTCAGTCATTAAAACGAAATGATTTTCAACTTGGCTAACAGAGTAATATAAGAAAGCTGCCTTCAAGAGTATATTGCAAGGACATAGACAGAGAGAGAGAGAGATAGAGAAAGAGAAAGGGAATATGATAGAACAATGTTGCAGGTGGTTGAATGTTATAGTCGACCTGGGCATTAGTTTTGATTTAAATGGCGTGTAAACGTTTTAAGTCTTTTGCCTAGAGATTGAAAGAGACAGTGAGAGTGAGAGAGTGAGATAGAGAGAGATTTGTGTCTCGTTTATTTGGCCACAATTGAGTTATTGGCATCATTAGCGTTTGAATGCCATTGCCAAAGTATTAGGTACGACAATAGTAGCATAATATAGATGCTAAGACTGAGACTAATTAGGCTACGAATTGGCTTTTCGCAATGTTTATAGCTGTAAATTCTATGCTCTGATAAATGGGCCACATTACGCACGACTGGCGACAGAGCGTGCAACACACACACACAGAGACACACACACACAGAGACACACACGCATTAAAAGAGATCTGCCACTCTATCTGCCTCTCCCTCTCACACACACACACACATATCTCTAAGCAAAGATACATTTTTAAGCGTATAGCATAGAGTGGAATGAGAAAACAAGCTAACCAACCTAATCATGAATAATGTGCCACATATTCACACAATAAAATCACGAAAAAGGCAACAACAAAAAAAAAAAACGAAAAAAAAATGAAACAAAAAAAAATCATAACAAGCTTTCAGACGTGACCCCTTCTCAGACTCCAACTCACAGCCAAAAAAAAAAAAAAATGACAGAATGACATACAAATACATTCTCGTTTACTGGTATCTCTCTCTCTCACTCTCTCTCTGTTTGTGTGTGTGTGTTATATGATTGCTCCCGGGGCGTATTAAATATGCGTGTCATGTCCATTTGTTGGTGCCTGTTGTCACCTTCGGCGGCATTTACTTGAGTTCACCTCGTTTTGTGTTTGATTTTGACGCCTTTGACAGACAAAAAAAAAACAGAGAGAGGAAAAAAAATATAAAAAAAACAAAAACAAACAAACAACAGTTAAGATCTAAATTATGGTCCACAGCAAAGTTGCAGATTTAGGCCTAGACAAGGTGTCTGGAGAGCAACAGAAAAAACAAAAAAAAAAACACACAGACACACACAAATACAAACACACAGACACACACACATACAGGCATATACTCGCACGCTTGTCTACAAAACATGAGTCAAAAAATTTGCTAATTTTTCAGTCAAGAGCTTTATCAGCAGTTTGTTGAAAAAATGACAAACATACAGACAGACATTGAGACACACACACATACATACACACACGTGTGTGTATATAAAGACATATTTTAGCTTTCGCTGGAAAAGTCGGTTTTCCATGTAACTGCACAAGAAGCATGCGAACAGCAGTTGATTGACTTTTTTATACCCTGCAATTATAAATATGATATTTTATAGACTTATAAACCATAAATAAATATTTATTTTTTTTTTGAGATTTTTTTTTTATTGTATATTAAGCTTTAAGCATATGAGGAATTATTAGTGAAACGAAAAAGAAAAACTTCAAAGAGAATTTTTTTGACCAACATTGTTTTTGTAATTCGTATTAATATTTTGCGCATATATGTTACTTGATATTTCATTTCATATACATTCATAAATAATTTTACTTAAACATTCTTTTATATGCTGCACATTTTCCAAGAACTTTAGCTATATATCATACGCATTAGCATTAGTATCGACAATGGCAACAGCAGAAGCAGCAGCAACAGCAGCAGCAGTGGCAGTGGCATTATTTTCCCTTGCTACTTTATAGGATATCTCTTGACAACTGTAGCAAAAATTGTATATACTTGCCTTGAGCTGACTTTAGTTAAAGGGCGACGACATCATTTGCTCTTTTAACAGCTCTCTCTCTCTCTCTCCCTGTCTCTGTCCCTCACTGTGTGTTGACGCGTCACAATGCTTATATGCGGGCTGCATTGAGTCAAAAGTGAACGTCAAGTGTTTCAGTTGACGTTTTAACAAAAAGTACAAATTTCCCAACATGAAATAAATAAAAGTGTGGGCGTTTTCCGCATGTACGCATTTACTTGCCAAACATACAGAGAGAGACTGAGAGAGAGAGAGAGAGAGACATGCACACTCACACTCACACTCATAACATACACATGTTGTAAAGAACATGTGCTCGCATGTGTTTGAAGCTCGTGTGCGCCTTGGGCAAACAAACAGGCAACAGAAGAAGTAGAAGTAGAAGCAGAAGCAGAAGCACAAGAAGAAGCAGTTGAAGATGAAAACAAAAAGAAAAAAATAAGAAGTATGAAAAAAACAGGTCGAGAATTTCCTTAAATATGAAGATGTCAAATTTGCAAAAATTTCGTTTTTCGTTTTTCATCTTGATTTTTATTTTTCTGTTTTGTTTTTTTTTGGTTTTTTTTACTTCATATTTCGGCCTAAAAGCTCAATGTTGAGCTCTACATAAACAACTATTTCTTTGTACATATATAACAATCGTTTTGTACTTACTCATACTATGATCTCTGCCTCTGCATATGTGTATGCGTGTGTGTTGAAAGGCAGCAAAATTTATTTGCTGAAAAATCTAGTTGAAAATATATAAAATGCTTTATGCTTCTGCTTCTGCTTTTGCTTGATTTTTTTTTTTTTTTTTTTATTCTTGCTCAGTGATTAATTGCGGCTTTTGCAATTTTGATAGAGTTCTTAATGTCTGTGTGTGTCTGTGTCTGTGTCAGAGTAGAGTATTTTCATTTAAGACTTAGACAGCATTTAATAGTCTTTTGCAAGCTATATTTCAAATGCACATTTAGCCACAATAATTTTGCTATATACATATTACCAATTCTCAACTGTCTAATACAAATCATGTTTATCGCTTACAAAACAAAACGGCCGACAGCGTCTAGTGCGTTAAGAGTAAAAGCATTTATTCTAATCAGTGTTAGATTTTCTGTTGTTTTGTTTTGTCTATTGTTGAACACTTAGGCCGAGTGTCTTGGTTAACATTTGAATGTTGAATGTTGAATGTTGTTTCTCTTGCCAATGGTAATAAATAATTTTTATGGCCAGCACCTTTTGGCGCAATCAAATTGTAATGGCAGCGAAAAAAAACAAAAACAAGAAAAAAAGCAAACAAATGAAGGAATGAAGAAGAAACTTGCTTAGTCCTCAAAAGTCGTATATCAGAAATTATAGCTAGAACGATATCCTTCCGGCTCTTTAAGAGCATAAAATACGAATTGTTGACGTCATTAGTTT
>JBAMBR010002469.1:0-23675 GCA_037044475.1 Zaprionus obscuricornis | reverse complement strand
AATGCTTTCCTTAATGAGCCTTTGCCTGCAATCAGCTAAAAAGAGATAGAAGATATAACATTTCAATTAGTTGTTGACAAAGCAGCGTAAAGCAACAAAATGCTTAAACACATAACGATGTAAGTATATATGTAAGTATGTATGTCATGTATGTATGTTTTTGTGTATATTTATTTTATTGCATGCTGTTAAGCGTAATAAGTTTCAAATAAATTATTTACAATAAACAAACGAAACAATTGCAAGTGCAGCGCGCAGTGAGCACCTTTTGCTTTTGCTTGATTTATGCATGTGCTTGGACATTTAGTGTAAAACGCGCGCTGATAAAAAATAATTTCTCTGTTGATTTTTATATTTATCTACAAATCACTTGCATAAAAATAACTACCAGGTATCTACTAGTCGAGTATTTGTGCAGAGATTAATAGACTAATTGAATATGCGTATAGCAATTGCAATTACAGCAACAACAACAATAAGAACAATGAATGCACAAAATGCACTAATTATTGCCATCAATAGATTTTGCTATTTGCTCGTTTCATTATTTATTGCATCCTGCGCTTGCTTAATTATCCAATACTGTTCCGTCCGATACTCCACACAATTCTGTTTCTCTCGCTGCACATTTTCAAATCCTTTAAGCTTGCACGTTGACGCTGACGCTGACGTTCGCATTCGCATTCGCGTCTCTTTTTCTGCTGCGTTTCGTATTGCAATGCCAACTGAAACGTAAACTGTCAATCGTTGTTGTTGTTGTTATTGTTGTTGTTGTTGCCATTGTTAACCCCTTTATATGCTGTCTTTCTCTTGTCTATTATCTCTTTTCCACTTGCCACATGCATCTGCTATCACAATGCTCAACAATCATTGGCAATATTAATTCTTTAATTGACTTGCAAAAATTTAAGCACAAAATTTATCAATTTTTATTTTTATATGCAGCAAATAAATAAAGCGCAAAATAAGCTAAAAAAAATGAATAAAATTATTTATCATAATAAAAATAAATAAATAAAATTTAATTTTTAAGAAATAAATTTAAAAAAAAAAAATAATTTTTATGAAATAAATAAAATTTAATTTTTAAGAAATAAATTTAAAAAAAATAATAATTTTTATGAAATAAAAAAAATAAATAAAATTTAACTTTTAAGGCATAAATTAAAAAAAAAAATAATAATAATGTTTATTTATTATTATTAAAAATTTTGCAATTTTTAGCATTTAAATAATTTATAGCTCGCAATCAATTTTGAAAATAATTTTTTTTTTTTTTAAAACGAAAATAAATAATAAAAAAAAAAAATCGTATATAATTAAAACTTATATGCTGAAAATTATGAATATTATTTAAGCCTTGATATAAGCAAAGTATTTTTTTTTTATCAACTATGATAACAACAAACTGTAGCTACATATATTTCGCTGTCACACTAAAATCAAAAGCTAATACTATGATTATCAGTGAATCATAGCATCAATATGATGATGATTATCTGTGCTGCAAAGAACTCGTACAACTCGTTGACTATGGTAGCGCGAATCGTGCATTTTAGTCAGAAATCACTTCCGGCAGCTATTGAAGGGGTCGTCGTCGCATGGGGAAGTAGACAAAGTATAGAAATAGAGGGGGGAGGGAGGAAGCCTATTGACAGCAGTACACACATCATTTCCTATACTCAACATTTTTATTAGACTATTTTGTGTGGGAGCAAAATTTGTGACAATTACTCGAGGACTACTTCAACTTCAAGGGTGAAGAACAGTGAAGTTTCAATCTATATTTAGTTAGCTCGCTTGCTCCCCTCCACTTTGTTGTTTCTATTGTTGTTGTTGTTGTTGTTGTTATTGTTGCTGTTTCATTGTCATTTGGTTTGTGCCAACGTACAGCTTCATTTATCATATTTTGTCATTGTTTATGCACCCAAACAAATGTCTGTCTTATTGTCTCATTGTCTGTCTGCCTGTCTCTGTCTGTCTGCATGTCTGTCTGTCTGCTGCTTTCTTTTGTGTATTTGTTGTATTTTTGTAAATTAATTTGTTTGTCATATTTTTACATTTGTTTATTGATTAAAATGTGCACACAGCCGTATAACGACAGCAGCAACAGCAACAACAGCAGCAGCGAATCTTGCCAGAGCGTTTGTCGGCTGCCAGCAGCTGTTGCTGCTGCTGCTGCTGTTGTTGTTGCACTGCGGTCGCTTGGCTGCTGCTGTAAACATGTGTTAGCAACAACATTATCATTTCTCTCTCTCTCTCGCTCTCTCTGTCTCTGTCTCTCTCTCTGTCTCTCACTTTCTCACACATCCCTTCGCCCACCTATTGGAATATTACTTTTTCTGTCTGTCTGTCCGACTCATAATATTACTTTGTTGCCATTGCCTTGCGTTCTGGTATTTTTTAATAAAACATTGTTTTTATAATTGTTGTCACAGTCTCTCTCTCTCTCTCTCTCTCTCTCTTTACCTTTCTCTCTCTGCCTTTCTCTCCATTAGTTTTGATTTATCTGTACTTCATTTTTTTTTGCCCCTATTGCTTTACCTTTTGCCCCTCTACCTGCCGCTCTACGCTTTTTTACTCATACAAATTATTATCATACACAATTTTGTCAGACGCATTTTCCATACATTTTTTGTATGCATTTTATAATTAATTATGTTTGGCATATTTTACATGCGTCTAGTTTTTTTTTACTCTGTTTTATTTATATACTCTAGCAAAGGGTATATTAATTATGTTCAAGAGTTTGCAGTGCAGAAACTGCAGCAGATTCTATAAATTTTATAAATTAATTTTTATTATTATTATTAATATTTTTTTTATGATTATTTGATATATCATATACATATATGCAGCATAAAAATTATCACTCAAAAAAAAATTTCAATTTTTGTTTAAATAAAAAATGATTTTTAAAGCGTATTAAATTTTCGTCTAGCTGCTGAAAACTTTGCATTCATGTTTATGTTTTTTTTTTTTTGAGAGTTGTTATTATTGTTGTTGTTGTTGTTTTATAGCTTGATTGATTCCATGTAATATATTGTCATCAATTATAGGCAAACTGGCAAACAAAGCAGGGATCAGCCAGCATATAAGCAGCCATGGAACATAAGCTACACCCAGCAAAAAAAAAAATAAAATAAAAATAAAAATAATAATAAAAATTCATTTGAATTTATGTAACATGTTTTTCACTTAAATCTACATATTGAAAAGTTTAAATTTATAAGTAAATAAAATGTGATACTATATGCATATATACCATATATATTCATGTATGTGAATAAACATAAATATTTGCACAACATTCAACTATATCACGGCAGCAAAAACAAAATGAATAAATATTAATTTATTTTTTTTTTTTTGGCTTTTTTTATTTGCCATGTGTTTTATTTTCTTTTTATTTTTGGCTAACTTAATCTTGTATTTGTATGTTAATTAGCCAAAAATTAAATTTAGCTGCTGCTTCTACTTGTTACTGTCACTGCTGTCATTGGCTGGCAACATATGTTTTGTCTCTTTCTATCACTTTAACTGTCGCTGTGACTGCCAATTGGCAATTGGCCTTGTCTTGTGGTTAAATGTACTATATATATTTTTTTTGGCCTAAAACAAATGTCATTCATGTGGTTGCGCTGCCTTTTTTACTCTTCCCTTCACATACTATACCAAAACAATAAAAATGTTGGCCAAGTTAACTCGAAGCCAGCAGCGAAAACAAATGGCAATTAGTTGGGTCAGGTCGAGTTAAGTCTGAGGGCGTAATAGTCGAAAGGGATGGAAGGGGTGAAAGCTGCTTAAATCTTTGCTCGTTGCTTTTAATTAAAAGGAGATTAGCATTGCGCGTGCAATGTATTTCGATGTGTTGCGATGGGGAAAGGGGGGGGGGAGAGGCAGTGAAAGAATTATAGGCGACAGTATGAAAGGTTGTGAGAGTGCAGTCCATAAACAAATTATTGCCAAGCTTTTGTCATGGAGACATTGACAGAGACAAAGAGAAAGACAAAGACAGCAGCAGCAGCAGAGACAGCAACAGTGACTGAAAGAGTCTTTAGTGGAGGCTCAGACAATTGGCAACAATGAAAGCAACGAATGCTATTTGAAGTGTTGCCATTGCTGCTGCTGCTAGTCTGTTGCTGTCTAGGACTGCTGCCTATGTTGAAAGCTGAACTCTCAACTCCTCAACGGTTGACAACGGTATGCTGCTACAGTTCCATTGAATGATTTTAATGCAACAGCTTATTACGCTCCGTTATGCTACATAGTATGTATTGAAGTTTTGCTCTTGAAGTCTTGCAATGATACAGCGACAGTGGTGGCGTCTGCTTGTTACTTGCCACATCAGTCACCGCTCACTTGACACATTTAGCCTGCTCTTGCAATTGGCACGAGATGTTCTCGTCACATGGCACAATAAAGTGTAGAAGTCAACACGGTGCAGCAGCAGTAGCAGCAACAACTTTTGGGCAGCTAAAAATAAATATTATGCTGCCAGCAAAAACGTTCTTCACACCACAATGTTCAGCGGTGGCAACAAATTGAAATGTTTATTTCAAAGTTTTTCTTTCTTTTTTTTTTTCATTTTCATTTCATTTACGACTAGAGTCGCCACTCTCCATTCAGCACTCGGCAGTTGCTTGTCGCCAATGTTGTCAGGTGAGCTAGCTCTAATGTCTTCTCCCCCGCAACATACATTAATGATGATGATGATGATGATGATGATGCTGATGCGAAGACCTTAGATTAGCTTAGTGCTACTATTGTCATAAATCTGTCGCATATGCTGCAACAGCAACCGAAAAACTGTTTCCATGGGTTAAGCTTCCTGTTCCTCTCTATGCATCAATTTAATTGCCTGCTGCCTGCTTTGAGTGTTTCAAATGTTCCGAGTTTTTTCTTCTTTTCTTTTTTTTTTTTGAATTTTCCCGAGTGTTCCGAGTGTTTGGAGTGTTCGTAGTGTTCGCACCACGTCAAACATTTTCACATCAACTTAATTACTTCGACAATGCAACATGCATTGCATTCAGCAGAGCTTCCAGTTGCTGTTGCTGTTGCAGTTGCAGTTGCAAGCAGAGTCGACATGAATATGTGGCATATCGTTTCGCCTCGACATTTACTGCACTTAATTGCCACAAAATGCGCATAAATGCATTTTTATTAAATTCGCCTTTAAAATTGATTTTTGCCGCCCTGCTGCGAGCGGCATGTGGCATGTGGCATGTGGTTACCCAAACGAGCCACACTCACCACATTCATATCCACACATCTACACACACAAACACACACACACACACATTGACACACTCACAAACATCTGCACATTCACATGCCAAAGTGGCGCATTCGCGGTTGGGTTTTGGGGCGCCTCATGATTGCATGAATGGATTTTATTCATCATATACATATACATATATACATATATATATATATATATATATTCTTTCCTTCTTTACTTTGCATTTCTTATATTTTTCCACAAAAAGAAAAATTTGCAAAAAAAAAAAACTGAAAGCAGCAAAACTCAACTTTGCATCTCTTGCATCTTAACTGACGATTCGACTTCCACTTTCTTGCTCTGCGTCGCAGCGATTTAATTAAAAGCATTACGAGGAACGCGTATAAATGATTTCTATTGTTTCTTATATTTCTTCGTTTGCTTCTCGCCTCGTTAACCCTTGCGCCTTGCCTCTAGCATTTTTATACTCTAGCAGAAGGTATACTAATTTCGACATGGGGTTTGTTATACACAGAAGAAGACGTGACAGATATTTTATAGATTAGAAATTCTAGATTCTTGAACTGGCAAAGTCCTAAGACAGTAATTCGTTTATTTCCAACTAAAGTTTTACAGCTAATTGAATGAAATTTGGTATAGTTGTTTCTTATAGCACTAAGCTGTAGATAAATTGGTATAAGCATTATCGGAGCAACATATCCTATAGCTGTCATAGGAAGCAGCTGCTGTAAATTGAGTCTTTGTAGGCAAAACTTTTTTGTTAGTCAAACTATTTGACTGAAATTTTTAGAACTTCAATTTGACAATGTCTAAAACTAATCTGGCAAATTTGATAAAAATCGGACTACTATAACATCTTGGAAATAACGCACACAAAATGTATATATATATAAAAATTGATATAAAAAACTTTTTGTGCTAGGTTAAAACATATTCGTCTAGTGGAAGATAACTTTAGTTTTCTTATTACACTTATATATAGTCTCATCATCTGGTCATAAAACTATTGATGTACTCTATATGTTGATATTACTAATATATTGAAGTAAGGTTAATGTGATCTATTTGGATTTGCTTGAGCTTTGACTTATTTTGAGGCTAAACATTAAATGAAGAGCGAAAAGAAAGCTAAAGAAAGTTTGTCATAAGCTCAACAACTAATTGGATTTTGCTTGACTTTCACTTTCGCATTGTGGCCAAAAATCTGTGGCCCAATAGCCAATTACGTAAAGAGCCAAAAGTGAGTTAGTGCAGTTGGAGGTCAAAGCTTTAAGCAGAACCATGGAGTGAGTAACCAGAATAACCAGGATCAGGGTGCGGCGCACTTGAAATCCAATTTTGATAATAAGTGCGAAAAAAAAATAAACGGGGGAAAAAAAAACCAGGCAAAACAGCCAAAAGCGGGTAACCATTTAATAAAAATGAAATTTGCGCACAATTATCTCAACAAATTAAGCTTTAGCCACATTTTCTTTCAGTTTTTGTTCATTTTGTTTTGGTAAGTTCCCTCTAACCGAGTTTGGATTCTACGAACCTATAGGATGACTCTGAGGAGGGCCGCATTGCTTTTGCTTTGCTCCGTTTCGCTCAATGCATGTAATTAAATTGAAATTTCAATATTGCCCATGGGCGAAGGGCAAAGGGAGCTGAGTGTAGAGCGACAGAGCGACAGAGCCAGAACCTCAATCAGGATGAGACAGGAACAGGCTGTAGTAGGAGCAAGCAGCAGCTGTCGTTCGTTCCTTGGCGGCACTCGTTCATTTTTTTTTTTTTTTTGCCTCCTGCCTTGCTTTTCCTTTTCCCGCCCCCCCTCCGTTTGGCGTTTTGCAGGCAGCACATGCCATGTTGATTTATAAGCCGTGGCCAAAAATGCTGCAAAATTAAAGTGTAATTTATGTGCCGCATTTGCCGCGCGTATCCGGTGAATTCGACTCCTGCTTATCCGCCTCATGTCTCACTTGGCCAAGTGCGTAATGCGGCGCGGCAAGACGACCTTGTGGCCCCAGTGACCCAGCCAGCAAAAAAAAAAGCAAAAAAAAAATAGGCAACGAGACAAGCAAAAAAAAACAGAAAACTCGCCGGCTTAATGTGGCCTGGCCAACTTTGACCCCGCATCCCATGCATCCGCGCTTCATCCGCGCTCTCTGCACCTGCGCCGCACGCAAAGTGTTAATGTGTTTATGTGAATGGCGCTGACTCGACATTGCTTGCCTTCTGATATTCTCGTATGTCAGCGTCCGTGTCGAGTGTCCTTGCGCTCTACTCTACTCTTCTCAACTCCACTCTGCGCTGCTCTGCTCAGCTCAGCTCTGCTCCTCTTTGCTCTTTGCCACTTGAGTTATTTAAATTGCGTAAGTGCGAACGGGCGATGGGCTATGGGCTATGGGCGATGGCTGATGGTGTCGGGGCAAAGAAAAAAGATTGATAAAATATGTTAATTGCGCTTGTCGTGGTCCATACTGAACTTTACGCTCGCAGCTTCAAGCTCCAAGCATCCAGCTTCATGCCCCTTGTCAGATACTGCATGGAATTGTCACCAACATTGCTGAAAAGTTAATTTTCTAGGCACTTGGCAAACGTAAATTTAAAACATTTTAATTATGTTTATGGCATACTTCAGGTTGCCCCATGCCTCCTTTGGCCTTTGGCTTTGGCTTTTGCCTGCCATTGATAAATTGAATTGCCAGCCAAGTGCTTTGTTATGAGCCACGAGTGAAACAGTCGGGATAATCCACTACAACAACAGGCAAGCAACGACAGCAAAGTGTTTCCCTGTTGAATTGTTCACATTAAGTAAACAAATAACACTGACACATTGCTGTTGCACTGTTGCACTGTTGCACTGTTTCATTGTTGCCAAATGTACAGCACATTTTCACAGTCCGATAAGTGAAGCTACCACAAGCAAGCGTTATTTATGTGGTGATTTTTATGAACTTCCCTCGGCTAATGCAGCAGCTGATGCTGATGTATTAACAAATTTTCAACTTCAACTTCATGTTGCATTATCTTTTCTGTTGCAAGTTTAACAATAACTGCATAAATTGCAAAACATTTTTCGACAAAAAGTTTTTGCACAGATTCTACGCTATAATCTTTAGCTTGTAATAATAAATACTTAATGCAAATTAGTGCAATAGATGTGCAGTGCAGGCAGTGCTGCCTGCTGTGGTTTAGCATAACGAAGCATCATAAAGTTTAATAAAAACAAAAGTTAGCATAGTCAAAGCCAACATAGCGCATTAATTGTAGTCAAGGTAATTCATGAAGTTCAAGCCTTCAACTTGCCAGCAAAATTATAGAAAATATAATCGACAAATATTTCAGTGGTGAATATAAAGTTAATGCTGATAGAGGCTCGCTAATATTAATTAACTAATATTGCTGCTTGTTTTTACTGTTCAAGAATATATATAATTATATAAGCAACACTTTATGTAATGCTCAGACCTAGACTTTGGATTTTTATATACTTTAGCAATAAAAAACAGGAAAAAAAAAGATTTTTCGTACAAAAACTTCACTTACGACCTAACATTCCTATGGTAGCTATATGATATAGTAGTCCGACAAAAACCAAATTTATATGAGTCGTATATCTCACTTCTAAACTCAAATCCTGTTAGGCTCAGACGGATAGCTCAACAAACAAAAAAGTTTTTCATATAAAAACTACATTTACGACCTAACGTTCCTATGGCAGCTATATGATATAGTAGTCCGATAAGAACCAAATTTATATGAGTCATATATCTCCCTCCTAAACTCAAATCCTGTTAGGCTCAGACGGATAGCTCAACAAACAAAAAAGATTTTCATACAAAAACTTAATTTTCGACTAATAGTTCCATGATATAGTGCTCCGATTTGGTACAAATTTATGTGTGAGGTGTAAGTTGTAAGTAAACTTAAATCCTGTAAGTTTCAGCCGGATAGCTTAACAAACCAAGAAAAAATACCAATTATGGTTAATCATTCCTATGGCAGCTACGTGAAATAGTTGTTCCTACCTGCCGGTTCCGACTTAAATACAGCCTATGGGCAGAGCGAGTATGTCTACCAAGTTTCATTGAAATAGATTGAAACAGACATGCACATATATACGCCTACTAAAGAGCGGTAAAAAGTCCTGTCCAAAATAAATATATCCTCTGTTTAGGAGAAAAACGAATAGTTTGTGCAATAGTTTCTATCTGTCCAGCTGCCTGTCTGCCTATTCGCAGCATAGATCTCCCAAGCTATAGGAGCTAGAAGTCTAAATTTTGCCACACCCCTTTTGTAGTTTTAAATTTGTTCCTACAAGACATTAGACATTGAGTATCCTATGCCTGTGATTGTAACATTTTGTATTATTTGTTCTAAATATGCTTTATAGTCAGTTTAACATGCATATCATAGCTCTTGCTAGGGGGGAGTGTAGGTTGGAAATGGGAAGTACAAGAGGGAGGGTGTGGCTAGGCAAAGTCGGAAGTGATTGTCTGTTATTGACAGCAAATCGAATAGCAAAGTAAATTCAGCGCGCTGTTGCTCTTTTCAGTTCAAGCAATTACAGTGGTTTCCAATGTGTATATATCTATGTGTGTGCGAGTGTGTGTGTGTGTGTGTACAAGTTAGCCGCAGCCAAAGGTTACATAATCAAAGCATCCATGGCAATGGCAGTGGCAGTGGCAGTGACTATGGATGCAGCAACAAAAACAGCAAACAAGCAAATCGAACAATCTTTCCTTTAGGCTGACTCTTGGCACCCGCAAAAAAAAAAAATGCCTTCCGACTTGTTTTGTGTTCGATTCAATTGTCCTGTTTGTATATGTCTATGTAACAGTGTATCTGTGTGTGAGTGTAAGTGTGTGTGTGTATGGTTTTTTCCTGTTTGACGTTTTGGCTTTTGTTGACTCAATTTCCGTATTTAATGACCCGTTGCCAAATATGCCAGAATTTTTCAAGCCAATTCCAGTAACTGGCTGCTGCCTGCTTGCTGCCACTGTCTGCTGGCTTCCTTTGCCTTGAATGTCTGTGTAAATGAGCGTTTCCATTATTAAATTTGTTGCTACTGCTACTGCTGCTACAGCTGATGTTGCCCTTGCTTGAGGTTCACTACATACGTTACGTTACTCTACATACAACTAAAAAATAAATATACAATATTGTAAAGACATTTTCTCTATATATGATCGACTATAACATACTCTATGCATACACTAAAAACTCATTTAAAAAAAAAATATATAAAAAATAATAATAATAATATTAGATTTGGCAGCTTTGTCTCACAATATTTTTTATTACACAATTCACAGTCACAGCCAATTTTGTGGCTAATATCATTTCGTGTTTATATTTGCTTGTGAATGAAGCAGAGGGGTAAAAACAAAAGCGCATTATATGCGCGCAAAGCTAATAGCAACATTATGAACTCAATTTTGAGTGAACTGAGAAAGAAACGATGAGAATTTGAAATGAAAACAAATGGTAAAATACGATACACAATTATAACCTAATCCATGGCAATAATCAAATGCCATAACCTTGTTTAGCTCAACTGTGTGAACTTTTGTCGATATAGAGAAAAAAAGCAACAATAGGAACAAGAACAACAACAACATGAACAATGGCAACATGTATGGGTCGCATTGCTTTTGATTATGTCGCATAAATGTTTTTTAACAACAGCAAAACAAAGGCAATCGAAAAGTGAAAGGCAAAGGGCAAAGGACGAAGCACGAAGGTCCTGAAAAAAACAAAAAAAACACTGAAACGAAAATCGAATATCAAAGGCATTTGTGGGTTTCGTTTTTGGTTTCTTTTCGGGCAGCATTGGAGTTGGAGATGATGATGGAGTAGGAGTAGGAGTAGCAGTAGCTGAAGCTGGAAGCAGTAACAGGGGCAAAACGATGTCATCCAGATCAAGGCACATAAACAACAATAAATACGTTTTGGGCCCCCATTGTTGTTGTCCGCCATTGAGCATATTATTGGCAAAAGGATACTGAGCGAACACTGTGATTTGGCATGCAGGGAACGTCAATGTGTTTGTCCTGCCTGCTGATTTTTTCAATCCTTTGTGCCAATAAACTTTTTATGTTGGCTATTTGTAACCTTTTTTTTTTTTTTGGATTTACCACGCCCACTCCCTTAACTCACTTCCTTCTCTTCCACAAATGTATCTTACTTCTTACTATACATTCTCGGCCATTCAATGTGGCCTAATAGCGGTTGCTGTTCTTTGACTTTGATTTAAAAATATGTTTTCAGAGTCGATCGCACTCTTCTATAGTCTGATAGCAGGGGCATGGATGTTTAGAGATACAAGATGTTATATATATATATAATTTGTCCCTTTCTTTGTTCCGACTGTTTACATCTGAATTTGTAACGCATAATTTCAACATAATAACGCCATCGCACAGCAAACAGTAAACATTTTCCAAGCAATTTTCGTTGCCTTTCTCTTCCTTATCCTTGTCGACGTTGTCGTCTGTTTTTTTTTTTTTGGCTCGTGCCTTATGGCTTGTCTGCAATGTTGACATGTTTTCTGTGCTGTGCTGCGTTGTGCTCATGGTAAATTGATGATATACTAGTTACATTTGAGGGATATATGTATGTATCATTATGTTATGTTTGCATATATCTTTGTTTTATATTTTGTTTGTATGTCATCATGCAACGCGATAACCGCAGATTGTGTATGTACATAATTAATTTTTGTATGCTTATCAGTTAATAGGACCAACTCCCGACTCCCGACTCCCGATGCCCAAGACCCCAAAAACTCACAACTCCCTGAATCCCATTGCAGTATTTATGACTGTAAAATAAAATTCATTGAGTAATTTACATGCATAAATATTGTAGATCAATATACTCTGACTATATATACATATACATATACATATACATATACATATACATATACATATACATATACATATACATATACATATACATATACATATACATATACATATACATATACATATACATATACATATACATACATATATCTCGATATGACAAAGCAATGTTTGTCGTATGAAAAATTAATGCTGCATTTATCGTTTGGCTCTTTGCGCTGCTTAAACAATTGTTTATTTGTCTGATTAAAGCGTTAATTAATTAATTAAATACACACACACACACACACACACACACACACATATATATACACATAAAAGTAGAGTGCATTAAAGCTACATCAGATATGGCAATAACTTCATAAATTGATTTATTTTAAATTGAAATCAAAAATATTTAATAATTATAATAAAAAATATAAAAATTATTTTCATACAAAAACTTTAATTTTGTCTGATTGTTGCTATGCTAGCTATATGATATAGTTGACCGATTCAGATGAAACTAAGTAGATTTGTGTTACTCAGCATTAAGCTCAATTATTGAAAGTTTTAGAGAGATAACTGAACAAACAAAAGAGTTATGCATATAAAGTTTCAGATATCAAACGATTGTTCCTTTGGGCAACTATAAAAAATAGTTGTACGACTTGAAACAAACTTGATAAACAATTTCATTGAATACTAAATACAAATATTGAAAGACAAAAAAGACAAACAGACGAAAGAACAGAGTAATAGACAGTTATTATTGCTGATCAAGAATATATATATGTATATATATATATATACTTCCTGAGATAAACAGTTAAAACTACGTACAAATTTTGAAAGACAAATAGACAGACAGATGAACTGATAAGCAAAAGTATAAACAGATATTATTGGTGATCAAGAATATATATTTATACATACTTCCTGTGAACTGATAAATAATAGTATAAATATTATATTAGTGTAAAATATTATTGCTGATCAAGTATATATAATTTCTATATATAATTTCAATATATAATTTCTATATTTAATTTCTATATATAATTTCTATAAATAATTTCTGTATATAATTTCTGTATATAATTTCTGTATATAATTTCTGTATATAATTTCTATATTTAATTTCTATTTATAATTTCTATATATAATTTCCAGGATTTGCCAATCTTTCTCTTATGCGTCACAAGCTACTGCTCAAAATAAATAAACTCTTGCAATGATATATGATAGAAATATTCAATGTGATTTTAATGTCGATTCTGGATTATTGTTAAACACTTTCGCATATGAAATAAAGTATAAAAGTTTTTTAATAAATATTAAATGCATGTCATGTGCTGCTGCTACTGCTGCTGCTGCTTCTTCTACTAGTTCTTGTTCTTTTATAATACTTTCATTTTTTTTTTTTTTGTGAATCGTAGTATTTTTAGTGGACTTGCCGATAGTTTCATAGTCGCACATAAAAAAAAACTTTTTTATTTTCTGTTGTGCCTAAGTCTAACATTATTTTTATTATTATTATATATAGTGAGCATGGAGTGCGACAGAGAGAGAGAGACAGCAAGTGTTCATGTTATTTTTTTTTTTTTTTTTGTTTATATTTATTTCTTGATCAATTCTCATAGTGTAGAATTATGCTTTAATGCCAAGTGTGTTTTCTTTTTTATATGTAAAGTTTTCTTTCTTCCTTTCTCATTCTATTTTTTCTTTTGCAAATAAATTGTCGCGCTACATAAAACAGATAAGCAAAAAAAAAAAAGAAAAACAGGAAAGCTAGAAAACAAAATACAAAATTCAATACGAAATATGAAATGCGAAATGCGAAATGCGAATACAAGTCAAGCAATCAAAACTCTCAGTGCGCATGTGACTGGCAACTAACTAACAATATGGACAACGGATGACAAGCGACAGAGGACAGTCGACAGAGGACATTCGACAGCGGACAGTGGACAGACAACAATAGCACATCAGAGTCAATGAATGAATTGTTAACTAGTCTATCAAAATGCGTCAATAAAAAATAATAAAAATATGATGATGATGATGATGATGATGGCGATGGCGATGGCTATGGCGATGGTGTTGATGTTGCCCGTTGTCAAGCAGTCGAAAGATCACAGCTTTGACCCAACAGCTGAATTCACAGAAATCACACAGCTCTCTTACTCTCACTCTTACTCATTGCTTGTCCGCCTACAAGTTAGTCTCAGACTCTCATCATTTCGCTAGCGTCATCAACGTTATTGTTATTCGTTTGCACATCACATACAAACATACTTACATCTGCATGTAAAAGTGTCGCTATATATGTAAGTATATATGTATATGTATTATGCTTTGCTATGCTATGCTATGCTATGTGTATATAAGCTTCAACTTGTTTGTTACACATATCCAATAAATTTACATTTTTATCGAAAAAGTTTCACAGCATTCGCTGTTTCTCACATGATGATGGGGCATTGCTCATGTGCTCATATGCTCATATGCTCATGTGCTCATATGCTCATATGCTCATATGCTTCTATGTATGTTGTTCCTGTTCTTGTCTTATGATTATTGTTGTTGTTTTTTGCTTTTATTGTTGTTGCTGCTGCTGCTGCTGCTCTTGCTGTTGTTGTTGCTGTTATTATTGTTGTCGCATTCAAACGGAAATATCAAGAATAAATCTCTTTGCTTGTTTCCGTTGTTAGAATCCCAAATACAGAGTCTAACGCTTGTAATTGGCACACAAACACACACACACACACTCACACTCTCTCACACACACAGTTACACTGAGATACAAATTTTTTTTTGTTTTTTTGAAACAAAAACATCAATTTGTGACTTTTAATGCCATCATCATTGACTCAATCAGCGAATCGGTGAATCAAATGGAAAACTTTCATATATTTGTCCTTGTTCTCATGCTTTGCCCTTGTCCTTGTTGCTGTGCCACAGCTCATGTTTTTTATAGCATTTCTGTTTTTTTATTATTATTATTATTATTATTTTGCTTCGACCAAGTGTCACGTCATTTGTTATGTTGCCAGCAAATCATGCAGCATTTCATATAGTTATAATTAACATATGAAAATCTACAAAATTTCAAGAATTTCATATTAAAAATTTAAATTAAATTATAAATAAAAATATTTCTAATATTTCAAACACATGCGTCAATTTCTTTTACTTTCACTAGACGTAGCAACAGCAGCAGTAGCAGCAGCTGAAAGTTTCTTTTGACAGGCAAAAGCCATTGGCAGATAAACTGTTTCCCCAGTACAGTTTGCTGAAGCCTAAGGACAAATTGAATGATTTGTTACTCATGAAACTTTCTTTGCCTACTGTTACTACTACTACAACAGCATAAGATACTCAACTCTAACAAATACTTTACGACTCCCCTGCGTGTACGTTTTATACACACACATACACACATAGAGCGAGAGAGCATTCAATGCTGCAATGGCAAAATCCAATGGCACATTGGCCCCCCAAAAGTATGCAAGCTTATTTTTACCTGCTGTCGAAAGGAACTGTGGTGTTGTCACGGCACGTTCTCGTTTCATTAGGCGCCTCTTTTGTCACACACCACTGCTGCCATTGCCATCAGCACACTGCCAGCAAAACCTTACTCAACCTTTTGTTTTCGCTTTCGCAGTGTTTCATCGTTACCTTAACTTTGTCTGTCAGTTGTTTTTGTTTTAGCACTTTATTGCTTTTGTCTCACTCTACCTCTACCTCTCTCTGTCTCTCTCTCTCTCTATACTCTGCTCATTTCTCTTCATGTCTCTCGACGCTTGTCTTGTTGTTCTCAATGTTTGTTGCTATTGTTTAGCATTGCCATTGGCCCATTGTTACTGTTGTTACTGTTGTTGCTGCTGCTGCTGCTGCTTTATTTCGTGTATCGACGTGTGGCATACTGACGCTGCGTGTCTATTGAATGCGTCCTCATTAGTCACTGAAGCAACTACGAGTTACACATACACAGTACACACAATGCTCATTTCGTGTTGCACGACAGTTACGTATTCCGTCACTAGTCAACAGTCTGTCAAGCAGTCTGTCTTTCTCTCTGTCTGTTTGTCTGTCATTCTGCCTGCCTGCCTGTCTGTCTGCATGTCAGTTAGTCACTTAGTTAGTCCATCACATACTCTTGAGTATTAATGCAACCAACAGCAGAACGTGAACTTTTCACTTTCGCATAGCATATAAAAAAAAATTCCAACATAAACTTAAAGCTACAATTTGCATAATCGATGAGAAATTCAATTAAAATTTTATGTAATTTAATTTAATTTTAATTTTTTTTTTTTAAATATTTCTTGCAATTTTTTTGGTATAAATAATTTAAGTGTAGCTTAAACTTGATTTGACCTGCAAACAGCAGCAGCAGCAGCAGCAGCAATTGCTAAGCTTTTAAAGCAAGAGAAAGTGCAAGGCAAGCTATGCTCTAATCAAAGCTAAAAAAAAAACTAGAGCTGTGTCCATATTTACGTAAGCTTAGAGCGTAGCAAAAGCAAGCTCACAGTATATTAGCGATGCAACCAAGCAGACATAGCATATATGTATGAGTGTGTGTGTAGCACGCATAGAGCATGTGTGGCAAAAGTCTGTTGCTCTTAACTCTTTTTCATTTTTTTTTGCCAGTTGCTCTTCTCTCAATACGTATAAAATATCTGGCTGCTGTCAGATCAAGTGCTGCTGCTGCTTGGCGACCGCCAAACACTGGCATACAGTGCGTATGAGCTATATAGACAACGGTTAAAGCAATGGCAATGGCAACGACAAAGGCAGCGGTTTTGCTGTTAGCAAAAAACCGCGAAAAGTGTGTTACTCAAAGGCATCGTAACTCTTCGCTGTGTGCACAGTATATCGCAAAGTTATTAGAGCTACACGTTTTGGGCTTTTGCTTGCCAGACTTTAAGTCTTTGCTGACAGAAGAAAATTATTATTATAGACATATAAAAGAAAATGCTATGAAACTAAATCAAAAACTTAAATATATAGCAGCAATAATCTAGTATTAAATAGAGAGAGAGAGAGTGAGAGAGAGAGAGTGTGAGAGTGTCAGAGTGAGAGAGTGTCAGAGTATCTGTCTGTCGATAATGCGTTACTAAGTATTCTTTACTTGTTGTTTTGTTTGCGCTGCTTATTTTTTTTTTTTTTTTGACTCTTTGAAGTGATTTTCTTTTAGTTAACTTGTTCATTTTTCTTCATATTTCATTTTCATTTTCATATTTTTTTTTCTTTTACTCATAATTTTCATGTTGTTGGCGCTTTTTAGTGCAGAGTTTTGCAAAAATTTAAATTAAAAGTTCGGCACTTTGCATTTTATCCTTGACTTTATGACTTTGGGTTAACATGGCAATGAAATTCTTCTTGTTCTACTTCTACTTGTATTTTTTTTTCAGTTGTGGGTAAACTTTGTGGCGACATTTTGCCATTGTAAAGTGTCAAACGCTTAAAACTTAAATCGGTTTTTACTTTCTTTTTGCTCTTTCTTACTTTCTACTACAACTACAAGTAAAATCGCTGAGAATGCTTCGCTGTGCTGGCAAGAGGCACACGCATGAAACGTTTTCTCCATTATCGTTTAACTTTTCATTCTCCCCTCTCTCCTTGACACTGCCAAACAGATTTGCGCTTAAGCTAAAATTGGAAATCACATACAAGCTTGCAATGTTGCTATCTCTCTCTCTCGCTCTCAGTCTCTGAGAGTCTATATTTTTGTCATTTCATTTCCCATTCTGCTATAAATTCCAAACACATTTTGTTATTATTTAAACAATTTTTTATGAATAAGTTTTCCCTATTGGTATTTTGTTGCTTGGAGTAGCAGGCTAATATCTTATAAGCATGAGCATGATGATATTGCACAAGTGTCGAGTGTATTGCCATAGCACCAAGAGAGAGAGAGAGAGTGTCGAGTGCTTATCGTGAAACGTTTTTTTCGAATATTTTTATAAATATTTCATTCACACGATATTTTATTTTTTTGCAAAAAAAAAAAAAAATAATTTTGTTGCGTATATTGCGGGCACAACTTTGACATTGAAGTGAATTTCAATGTGTGTTGCTCTGCGTGCGTGCATGTGTGTGAGCAGCTAAAACATATATCTTTCTCTCACTCTCTTAGTGCTGCTGCAAAAAGAGCCATAGTCCTGAGTTCTGTGTCCTGGACCTGCTTTGGCTTTGGCTTTCCTGCAATTGCATGCCTTGGCCTTTAGCACACGCCTCTGACTCAAAATTTGCATATGTGTTTGTGCATGCGTATGCGTGTGTGTGTGTGTGAGAGTCTGTATATGCTTACAACAAGTTTTGTATTCATTTTGTGTATGTGCGTTGGAAAATTTATGCAATAGCTTAAATAAGCGCAAAAATGCCATTTTACCGTCGGCAAGTGACAAAAAAAAAAATGTTTCAATGTTTCACACACACACACACTGTGCGTTTACTGAAAATAATTATGCAACACTCAATTTTCATATGAATTTTTTGTCACATATATATTTTTTGCTTTTACTTTTGCTGTAGGTGGCAAACATGTTGAAGTAAGCTTTGCCAGGCAGGCAGCCAGCCAGCCAGCAAGTGGCAAAAGCAACTACAAGCAACATTTGTAGCAAGTATTTTTGTGTCAAGTGAAACTTTGTGTGCACCACAAAGTGCTTTTATAAACATTTGCTGTTGGCCCTTCGGCTATGCTCTCTCTCTCTCTATGTGTATTTGTATGTGTTAACGTGCTTGTTCAATGTTTGCCAGAGTTCTCAGCAAAAATTTTTTGGACATGTTTTACAGGTATACAAAATAAAACTAAACTGTTAACTGTAAACTGTAAAATGTAAAATGTAAACTGTCAAGTGCAAAAAAGAGACAAACTTAAACTTGCTTACAACTAATGCTGACAATGAATTCTTCAACATTTTCTGTTGCTTCTACTCATTTCTCTGTATATATTCATAGCATTTTTTTTTATATTTTTATACATTTACTTATCTAAACAGTTTTCTATATGCTGCTTTTGCTGCTGCCTGCCTGCCTGTGCCTGCTCATCAAAATCAATAAAATCTTGCCATCAAGTGTCAAAGTCAAAGAGGTTAACACCTAGCAACAAGATGATGATACGCTGACTGTCTGCCTGCCACAGCAGCAATACAGAAACGTAAGAGAAATATTGCTAAACTTAAGTCTTGAAGTGTTCGAAGTACAATGTTGAAGCAGCTATACACATACACACACACTCACACACATCAAAAATCAATTTCCTGAAACAGTGAATGAAAAAAAAAAAACACACACACACACACAGAAAGTTTTGTATTAGTTTGGCAAAGTGAAAGTCAAGCTCGGCCGAAAACTTGAAAGCTGCTAAGAACTTTCACCTGTCGTTACTGCTGCTGCCGCGCCTGCAATGGCAATAAAAACGCTTCGAATTCGTAGCAAAAAAAAGAAAAAAATCAGGCAAAACAATCAATAGTTTGATTAGCTCTGAGCGCCACGTGTTGACTCTTGGCCAACATCAAGCAGAAACAAATAGAAAAAAAATAAAAAATCAGCTCTAAGCCAAAAAAAACTTTGACAGCAACAAACTTTTAACTGTTGCTTATCTGCGGTTGCAAAACAAAACAAAAAAAAAAAAACCAACTTGCAGCAGCAGAAGTTGCTTGCAACCCTCTGGCAACATTTATATGAGCCAACGCATTTTAAATGTATGTGTATGTGTATGTGTGTGTTAAGGTCAAATTGTCAAAATATGCACATAAATTTTATTGTTTGAGTAAAACAAAACAGAAGGAAGAGAAAAAAAAAAAAACGAAAAACTTTCAAATGTGCAGAGATAAGCGCAATAGACAAACAGCAACAGTAACAGTAACAAATACAAGTGTTAGAGCAAGTGCAAAATACAGTTAGTGTAGGTCTTATCATTATCATTATCATTATCATTATCAGCAATGTGATATGAAATGAAATTAACTAAATTGCAGTGTCTACCTTTTTGAGCGGAAGCTTTGCGCTGTGAGACAAGACTTTGAATTATTGTCAAGAAAGAAAGCGAGAAAGTTTCCTTTTTTAAAACAAATTCGTTGTATGCCACGCCTTCTTGTTGCCATATACAAATGAGTTGTCTGGGACACATGACGACACACAACAGCAGCAACAGCAACATCAACGGCAACAAAGCTACAACAAATGACAATTCATGTAAATTGCTTAATTTATTAGACTTTTTCTGAGGCAACGCAGTAAGCCGGCACAGTGAGGCGCAACTCAAATGTCCGCCTGCTCTTGCCACATATTTTCCCTAGAGTTGCTAGAGGATGAGGTAGTAGTCACAAGGCTTCCTGACTTTGACAACGTCGCGACTTTGGCTTAAATATTTCAATACGTAAAATTCGTTGTTTCTTAGCCTAAATGTTGTTGCTCTTACTGCTTTTGGCTGCTTGGCGGGCTGCCTGCCTGCCTCCCTGCCTGACTGCCTGACTGCTTGGCTTTTCTATTTACGCTCTGTAACAATTCTTTGCTCGAGCTTTGACGGGCTTTTGTTTTATTTGCCGGTACAAAAGTTTTCAAGCATTTTCTTAACGCTGTTTCTTTTTTTTTTTGTTTTCTTCTTTGTTTCTTTTTGTTTTTCTTTTTTTATGTCGTATTTTTATTTTATTTTTTTTTTGCTGTTGTTGTTGTTGCTGTTTTTTTCTCGTTTTTTTCTTTGCGTTGTTATGCGAATTTGTTATCTTAATTCTTGTCATTTAAAAAATCTGCTGTCATTTGTTTTTAAATAAAACTTAAGGCAATTGAATTCGTTAGCGCGAAGTTTTTCAAAAACTTTTATTGCATCATTTTCTTTTTTTTTTTGTATTTTGTTATTCGTCTTCTGCTTCTCCTTTTTCTTTTTTTTTTTTTAACATAAAACATAAATACATTTACATATGTAGTGCTTATGTTCTATTCTATGACATTCTCTTTGACTGACAACCAAAATTTTTGCTCTTTGATCCAAGTTCTTAACTGTGACAGGCCCAAAAGGCAAAAAGTTAAGCTCAAAGATTATTCATCATTTATTTTTTATTTTTTTTTTAGATTATTATTTTTATTTTATTTTAAATTTATAATTGCATTATTTTAATATTTTTGTCATACATTTTTTTAAATAATATGATTTTTATTGTTACTAAACTTAATATTTATTTTGTGATAAAATTTTTAGATATTATTTTTAAGAAATTTTTATTACTATATATTTAATTTTGTATTTTTTTTTTAATACAAATTTTTAAGTTGTAATAAAATTTTTAAATTTTAATTTTGTTAAATTTTTATTTACTTTTTTTTATATTTTTTATATATTTTATTTAGTTTTTTAATACAAATTTTTAGGTTGATGAATTAATGAAATTTTATTATTATGGTTAAATTTTTCTTAATTTTTTTATTTATTTTTTTATATATATTTTAAATACTTTATTTTATTTTATTTTTTGTTACAAATTTTTTAGATGAAATAAAATTTTTGAATTTTTTTTGTTAAGTTTTTATTATTTATTTATTTTTATGTATTTAATTTTCAAGTTTAAATAAGATTTTTAAAAATTATTTAAATTAATTTTATTAATTTTAATATTATTTAAAATATTTTTGTTTGTTTTGTTTTTTTTTTTTATTTTTGTTCTTAAATTGAAATAAAATATTTATAAATTATTTTTATTAAATTTTTATTATTTATTTATTTTGATGTATTTAAAATATTTTTTTTTTTTACAAATTTTCAAGTTTAAATAAGATTTTTAAATATTATTTAAATTAATTTTATTTATTATTAATTTTTATATTATTTAATATATTTTTATTTGTTTTTTATTTTTTTTTATTTTTGTTGTTAAATTGAAATAAAATTTTTGAATTTTTTTTTTGTTAAATTTTTATTATTTATTTATTTTTATGTATTTAAAATATTTCTATTATTTTTTTTTTCAATTACAAATTTTCAAGTTTAAATAAGATTTATTTATTAATTTTTATATATTTTACATTTTTTATTTATTTTCTGTTTTTTTTGTTGTTAAGTTTTAATAAAAAATTTAAATATTATTTTTGTTTAATTTTTTCATATTCTTTATTATATTTTTTATGTTATTACATTTACATTTTTAATTAAATTAAAATAAATTGAATTTTTAAAATCATTTTTTCTCATTAAATTTCGTATTTTATCTTTCACACTTTCGCAGGCTGCACAAATTGTATACAATGCATAGCCGACACGCAATGCCCTTAGAAAATGGCTATAAAAAGGAAGCCAGCATATAATAAAAGAAACTGCAAGGTAAACGTCTTTGCTGCTCATACGCTACCTCCCTTCCCCCCCTCTCCACTCTCTCCTGTCCCATGTTCTTTCTCTTTTTCTACTTCCTACGACACAGTCTACAGGCGTCAGCTTAATGGGCGCATTTATACAAATCTCACAGCTGCTTGCGTTGCTGCTTGGTTCTGTTCTGTTCTGTAGTTGCATTTGTAGATGTAGCTGCCATTGCACTTTTCAGTGCACTGCTCCTGCTGAATGCATGAATAATATGTACATTGAAAAAAAAAAAAAAATAATAATAAAAAAATTGCGTGAAATGAAATGCGCGACGTTGCTTTGGGGGAACGATGCTATGTATAGTAGGTAAAGTATAAGAAATGCGCGCCAAGCTATACACATACGAACCTTAGTGCCAAAATACAAATGTTTGTGTGCCTGTACGTGTTTGTGTGTTTGTAATGCATTGCAAGACACGAGGCAGCACAAAAAACTAGGTTACAAGTTGAAGCATGTAACTTGTAAGTTGATGGCGTCACTTTTGTTGCCGGCTGCTGCATGGCCAAAAAAAATAAGAAAAACACAAAAAAAAACACATGCAAAAATGAAATAAATGTGCAACATACCCGAAATAGAAGAAGTAGTAGATGTGCCACACGTTGACACTATTTTGTGGTGCAGCACTACGTTGTTGCCGCTTATGTTACGCTTGCTCACTGCGCCACAGTCACAAACTCAACACTGCAACAACAATCGCGTCTTTATTTATTTATTTTTGTTTTTTTTTTTTTTTTTGATATTTTGTTATATTTTGGCACTTTGCTTTAAGCCGGCTTACGGCTAACGGTTAATGGCTAACTGCTAACTGTTAACTGTTAACTGCATACCACAACTGACTTGAACTGCTTCACTTTGTTGGCTACTGGCAACTACTGGCAACTACTGGCAACTTGCAAGCAGCAGCTGGACGTCGGCTCATTGCCGATGCGACGACAAATTGCGGCGAATTATTTTGCACGATACTGTTGACGAGTTCTGAATTTGCCACAAGCTTCACAACGATTTTTCTCTTTAACGCGATTTCCCGAATGCAAAGAGCAAACATTTTTGCCGATGTATTTTTTTTTTACCGAGAATACGCATACGCCGTGTGTGCCCCAATGCGCTCTTTTAATAGTATAACAGTTTTTATTATTATTATTTTTTTTTTTTTTAACGAATGCACAGCACTGAGTGTTGTGGGTGTGGGTATGGTTGTGAGTGCATGTACGTGTCGGTGTGTGTGTGTGTGTGTGAAATT
>JBAMBR010002466.1:7500-27491 GCA_037044475.1 Zaprionus obscuricornis | reverse complement strand
AGTATTCGAAGCGCTGTTGAAAATGTTAACAGCGCTCAGTGCAAACTTAACATTGCTTCTTGTTTGTTCGTGAACGCCGAAGTCGACGCACGCCTCTCGTTTTCGCGCGCTTCGCACACACATATTTCGTATAGCAGTAGCGAATATATTTCAGTTATATTAATAGAATTCACACACACACACACACACACACTACACATACAAGCCATATTGAAAGTGACACAAAACACACACACACACACACACACATACATCTACATCTACAGCAATAGTAAAAAAAAAAATGCGAGCAAATTAAAATTGATAAGAAGAAATTGCGTGTAATAATTTCTATTAAATGATGTAAAAGATGCGCAAAAAAGAAAATGAAATAAAATAATAATAATAATAATAATTGCTTTAATACGCAAATAGCAAATGTGAATTAGTTTTAAATTTGTATAAATATATATTGAAAATTGCGTATACGCAACGTGTTTGGCAAAAAAAAACAAAACAAAACAGAAAACGAAAACAAACAAAAAAGAAATCAAAGCAAAGAAGAAAAGTAAAAAAAAATAAACAAAAGAAAAACAAAAACAACAACAACAACAACAAAAACACGTCACACGTTCGTCTTCTTCTTTAATTTTCATACTATATATTCTGTGTCTTTTTTTTCTATCAAATTTATTCTTTTGATTATCATTTCTCTCTTTTTTTTATTATATTTTGAATTGTTGCTTTCGTCATGCTTTACGCTACAATCTGTCTCAGTCGCACGCGCGCGGTTTAACGGTAACAACGCGGCCTACGACAACAAACAAACAAACGCGAAGTAGTAGTAGTAGTAGTAGTAGAAGAAGAAGAAGAAACGAAACCCACGTGTAATGTGGCAAAAAGTTTTAGCCACAATTTTAATCAAAACCAAAAAAGCAAAAAGCATATCACAAAATTAAATAACAAACAAACAAACGACCACAAAAACCCAACAATTTTTTTGGGCAAAATATATACACTGCAAAAAAAAAGAAATACATATATATTTTACAAGGATTTACAACAACAACAACGAGAAGCAGCAGCAGCAGCAACAGCAGCAGCAGTAGAATAATGTTAATCGAATAGATGAAAATGTTTGTATTCTATGCAAATTTTAAGCAACGGGCAAAAGGCAACGGGATATCAACGCTAGCCACGTCATCATAGCAGACAGACATACACACACACACGCATATGTATAACAAATAGGACATGGCATGTCTATTTGTCTAGTGTGAGAGAGAGCGAGAGAGAGAGATAGTAACATACAAATGTATCCATAAGATACATTACACACACACACAATCACAAAGAGAAAGGGAGAGAGAGAGAGAGTGTGAGTGTGAGTGCGAGAGTAGACAAACATAACGAACCAGAAGTGGAACCAGGCCACAAACGAGTCGAGTCGCATTACGATACATTGCGTTGAGTCTAGGCGAGCTGTGTGGCAAGGCAAAGGAGGCGACTACAGTTGAGGCATTGCATAGTCAACAGACAACAACAGACAACACACACACGAAGAACAGAGCAAGAGCGCGAGAGAGAGAGAAAGACATAAAGTAGCTATTTGTATGCGTCAAGGACACATTGACACCCCACAAAACAGGAAGCAGCAGGAGCAGCAAGCAGGCAGCAGCAGTAGAAGCAGCAAGCAGGCAGCAGCAGGAGCAGCAAACAGTCAGCGGAAGCAGCAGTAAGAGCAGCAGCAGTAGTAACTGACAACAGTAGAAACAAAACAGCAAGCAGAGGCTGCAAGCAGAGGCAACACTGGCAACACTTGGCAACATTGGCAACATCAGGGACAGCTTATAAATTAAACATCAATCAAAGTGTTTGGCAGCTCAGAATAAAGATAAACTCACAACAAAAAAAAAAATAAAAAACAAAATCTTTCCTCATGTAGTTGCCTTCGCATTTTATGCAACGTCTGTGCCGTCAACAATATTTTTTGTTTTTTCTTCTTATTATTGTTAACTTCGCTGGACTTGAAATAATAAAATAAATAAAACAGGACACGCCCACTTATAGTGTATAATGGCGCGACGCAAGGGCAGCGGACGTGGAAGTAAGTACAAAAAAAAACACAAAAAAAACCACAAAAAAAAAACAAAAAACATTTCAAATAATTTTTATATAATTTTTTTCTATTTTTTTTTTTATTGTTATTCAATAACATTTAAAATGCAGGTAAAAGTTGTACATGTTGCATGTTCAAATGAAAGTTGCAACAATTGAAACAAATTTTTAAGCATAAATAGCGTTAAGCGCTTACTAGCAATAGACAAAGACATATATTGGCCGCACACATACACACAAATATACTTGCCACACACACACATATACTTGCCACACATAATTGCAACACACACATATGCTTGCCACACACACTTGCAACACACACATATACTTGCCACACACACAAATATACTTGCCACACACACATATACTTGCCACACACACACATATACTTGCCACACACACATATACTTGCCACACACACAAATATACTTGCCACACACACAAATATACTTGCCACACACACATATACTTACCACACACACACATATATTTGCCACACACACTTGCAACACACACTTGCCACACACACTTGCAACACACACTTGCCACACACACACATACATATATTTGCAACATATACTAGCAACACACAATAGCAAACAGCAACACATTCATGCAACACTCATACACTCATGCAACACTGACACACACATACATGCAACATGCAACACAACATCCTCGTTTTATTTTTTTATGCGCCTTGGTTAACATGCGTTGACTTCAAAACTTGATACGTCAGCTCAAGGCCACATTTCTATAGTCTTTTCCCCTCCCCCACTCTTCTTCTCACTCTGCTTCGTCTCTCTCTCTCTCTCTCTCTCTCTCTTGTATAGCACATAACACATAGCTGAATAAATAGGACTGCGGTTTGGGCAGACAAACTAAACTTGACTAGCAAAATACCTTAGACATTAGCTCATATGCATTATGCCCAAAAGCTAATTGCAAAAGCTAAATGCACGACTAGCAGATACCACGCAGTGCGTACAGCTGGCAAAAGTTTAAAAGAATTTAACAAAATTTTTGTAAAGACTTCAAAATTTTATTTAAAAATATAAATAAATATATATAAAAGTCATGCAACGCGCTTGCCTTGCAGCAATTACAGGGTATAACACAAGGACAAAGGCTACAAAACACAAAAAAAAGTTCAGAAAAAAAAAAACATAGGCAATAACTGCTGGGCAGAGAAAGTATAAAAGCAGCAGGAAAAGCGAAATAGAGACGATAAAAGAGAGAGAGAGAGGGAGAGGAGAGAAAGAACATAGCAGCGTTAAGACAATAAGAGTGAGAGAGAAAGAGTGAGCATGAGAGAGAGAGATAGAGAGGTTGGTGGTGTGGGGGAAGGCAAAACTACAGCAGCGTAAAGGTAATAAGAGTGAGAGAGAGAGAGAGATGGTAGTGCGAAGCAGGCACATTTTCAATTACAGCTAAAAGATTACTTTTTTTTCTGCCACTCTCTCTCCCCCTGTCTCCCTCTTTCCATCTCTCCTCTCTCTCTCTCTCTCCCCCTGTCTCTCTCCCCCTGTCTCCCTCTTTCCCTCTCTCTCTCTCTCTCTCTATCTATCACTCTTTCTCTCTCACTCTTATTATCTTCCTGTCTCCCCCTCTTCATCTCTCCCTCTCTCTCACTTTAACTCTTTGTTTTTTGGGGCAACGCTTAAGCGCTATGGTAACAACTGAAAATCTGTAAGTCAGAAGAACCGCAATATCAGTAACAAGCAGCGTAGGCGACAGCCTGCAGTGAGTGTGAGAGTGAGAGAAAGAGAGAAAGAAAGAGAGGGCATAGAAGTGGTTGTGGGAGTGGCAGTGGCTGTGGCAGTGGCTGTGGCAGTGGCAAAAGCAGAGACAAGCCTGTCTCTTCTAGCATTTTTACAGTTGCACTTCTTCTATACTACAGCAGTTTTTACTGCTGCTCCTCCTGCTGCTCCTACTGCTTGCTGCTCCTTCTACTGCTGCTCCTACTGCTGCTCCTGCTGCTCCTTCGGCTGCTACTGCTTGCTGCTGCTTACTGCACTTGCTGCCAACATTTACAAAGTCCACAAGTAGGCAGCAGCAACAGCAGCAGCAGCAGCAGTAAAGTTCTGTTACAAAGTGAAATATTGTGCAGATTGCAAACTATGCACAAAAAAAAAATAAAAATAAAAATGATAAAGAAAAAAAACTGTAAAAAAAAAATAAAGCATGGGGTCGCCTTTGCATATGGCAGCGAAGTGCAGTGAGAAGCTGAGGCGGGAAAAAAACTCTGCAGCGACAATGTGCTGTATGCAGTGTGAAGGGAAACGCAATATACTTGAAAGTCAACCAAGCGCGCACTTGTTACACTATCATATACCACGCCCCCCAACTCCCACTTGCGCTCCCTGCCGCCTCCACACTAAGCTAAACTTATAGCGGCCTCTTGCTGTGCAAAGTATCTATAAGATACTATATAATTTTTTTTTGCGCGTTTTTTTTTTGCTCGTCTTTTTCATGTTTTAGCTGTCGAGGTAGTGTGACAGAGATAGCGCTATAATGTAAGGGCGTACAGTGGTAGTGCACGGTGGTGCACGGTGGGTGGTAAATGGTTGCAATCGTAGCGTTAGGGACGGGACGCTAGCAGCAGTGAAAATGCGCTGTGAGGCAAACACAGTTCATGCATAAAACATGCAACTGGCTCATGACGCAGTTCAGCTTTTGCCTCTGCTACGTTACGTTTTTTTTTTTTTTTTGCTTTGCTTTTTCGTTTTCTTGTTGCTTTTTTTTATCATTTTTCAGCTGTCGACTGCGCCGCAAATGTTGGGGATTCCCTTACGTAATCCCCAAGCGCACACAAAAGGCAAAACAAATATACATAGACATATACACAGTGCTACACAGAGTTATACACACACACACTGCAAGCTGCGAAGCGCTTTCAAAAAGAGAAACGACAACAAAATAAAAACAAAACACAAAAAAAAGAGAAAAACATGAGCTACAATAAAAGCAACAGCAGCAACAACAGCAGCAGCAGCACGAGGCTTGTGTCGCTGACTCTGCTTCGTTGACGACGCCACTGCCACCGCCCCTGCCTCCCTCTCCCTTACAGCAAATGTAATGGCCTGAAAATCAAGCTTGGCACAGCGTCATGAACTTTTGGCGCTCACCCACACACACACACAGAGACACACACAGAGAGAGAGACACACACATACACAGCAGAGAATATACAAAACTTGTTGTCAACATGCAGATACAAAGATACAAAGATACAAACAAACAAACAAACGCTTTGAACGCTTTATGTAGATACTAGATACGTACGCGCGCAGCCCACAATGCGCAGTGTATGTACATTTTTTTGAGGCAGTGGCAAGGCAACTGTTGCGATGCCATGCGATGCGGCAAGCAAGCAAGGGGCTCAAGTGCTTAGCATCGGCGTGAGGGCGTGGCGGGGCGTGTGCTGTGCGCTGCTTAACTTGAGTGTGGGTATTTTTCGTGTGATTGTTGTTGTTGTTGTTGAACATAGACGCTGCTTAGATATCAGAGTTAAACAACAACAACAACAGAAGAGTTTGTATGTGTTGCTGCTGTTGCTGCTGCTGTTGCTGCTGCTGTTGCTGCTTGTTCAGCTACAGCTTGAACTTATTAACAAGAATTTGAAATATGATTGAAATAAGTTTTGGCAAAGCATAAGATAATTCTCTACATATAACTATGTGATACTTTTTTTTATACCCTAGCAGTAGTTATATACATTTTGGAGAAAAGTTTGTAACCCCACAAAGTATATATAGGATCCATATGCTATTTTGAAGCTATTTCAATGAAACTTGTTATACATACTTCTTAAGCTCCTAAGCATTATATAAGTCGAAAATAGCTATATAGGACCACTATATCCTATAGCTGCCATAGGAACTATCGCTCGAACCTGGTGTTTTTTCTAAGTTTATTAAGCTATATGGCTGAAACTTACAAGTTTTAAGTTTAGTGACAACATATGCTTCGCATATAAATTTGGTACAATTTGGATAACTATAACATATAGCTGCCATAGGAACGATTGGCTGAAAATGATAGTTTTTCTATATTTTTTAACTTATACGGCTGAAACTTACTGAACTGGAATTTAGTAGCAAGCTACGCGTCTCATAAAAATCGGATCATTATATCATATAGCTGCCATAGGAAATATCGCTCGAAAATTGAATTTTTATATGAAAAACTTTTTAGTTTGTTAAGCTATACGGCTGAAACTTACAGCATATGAGTTTAGTATTATATTACACGTCTCCTGCAAATTTGGTTGAAATCGGATCATTATATCATATAGCTGCCATAGGAACTATCGCTCGAAAATTGAATTTTTATATAAAAAACTTTTTAGTTTGTTAAGCTATACGGCTGAAACTTACAGCATATGAGTTTAGTATTATATTACACGTCTCCTGCAAATTTGGTTGAAATCGGATCATTATATCATATAGCTGCCATAGGAACTATCGCTCGAAAATTGAATTTTTATATAAAAAACTTTTTAGTTTTTAAGCTATCCGGCTGAAAATTACAGCATATGAGTTTAGTTATAACTTACACGTCTCCTGCAAATTTGGTGCGAATCGAACTACTATATCATATAGCTGCCATAGGAAATATCGCTCGAAAATTGAGTTTTTATATGAAAAACTTTTTAGTTTTTTAAGCTGAAACATACAGAATAAAAGTTTAGTATTATCTTACACGTCTCATATAAATATTTTTCATATCGGATCAAACTTACAACATATGAGTTTAGTATTATATTACGCGTCTCATATAAATTTGGTTTGAATCGAACTACTATATCATATAGCTGTCATAGGAAATATCACTCAAAAATTGAATTATTGTATAACAATTTTTCATCAAAGACTTCAAAGTGACCAAAGGATAACTTTACTTACTTTCTATTGTTTATTTTTTAGCTTTATTTTCTAGCGGCACTATAAAAAGCTAAACACAAAATTAAACAGCTGAGAAGCTTATCAATTAAGTTTTTTTCTTTCGCTATCTTTCAACTTTTGCTGCGCTATAAAATTGTCTAGAAAATTCTTGCATTTTCTTGAGCTTAATAAGAACTTAGCTTCCTTTTGATACCCTGTAATCTATATAGACAGTTGTTCAGTTACTGTCTCACTGTCTCACTCTCTCTCTCTTACTCTATCATTCTCTTTCTCTCTCTGTTGCTGTGTGTCAGTTACTCGCTCTGTGGCATGTAGCAAGCAGTCAGCATTCTTATGCTCCACTGCCCACGCGCCACTTTGCCACAAACCAAGTCTGTCTATCTGTCTGTCTGTCAGTCTCTCTGTGTGTGTGTTTATATCTTCTATGACTGAGTGAGTGAGTGTTGTGCTGTGCTTTGAGTGCTGTGAGTGCTGTGAGTGTTGTCAGTGTGAATGTCTCGAGTACATTCGCAAAATGAGGCACAATAACAACAGCAACCAGTAAAAAGATACAAAGTCTGTTTTGTTTGTCTGTCTCACAGTCTGTCTCTCTCTCTCTGTGTATATTTGTATCTAGATACTTACGCAGCAACACAAGCAACAGCAGGCTGTAGGCAGTCAGGCAGCAGGCGCAACATGTTCAAAGCGAATGGAGCAACACTTAAGCTGGCTTTCGGCTTTTGGTCTTTCGGCTTTCAGCTTTTGCTTAAGACTCTGTTATAATCTTTTGCCTTTTTATACATCTTTTGCTTTTTACTTCTTCTGGTTCTGCTTCTTCTACTTCATCTTTGACTTGCTGTTGCTGTTGTTGTTGTTTGTGGGGTAGTCTCTTTAGGCTGTTGCCATATTTCGCATTTGTTTTGGCCAACAACGTTCTGTGTCACTAACTACGTCAAAATTAAAATAGACTTTGGCCCGGGCATGAATTTCTTTTTGCCACTGTTTCTCAATCTCACTCGCTCTCTGTCTCTCTCTCTCTCTCTCTCACACAAATACTCCTTCTCTCTCTTTCTCACTGTCTTGTTGTCATTTGACATTTCTTTGCCTTGCTTCCTCTTTGTCTTCCTCTTTGTCTTGTTGTTGTTTTTTTGCCTTGACTGTTGCCCATTGTACTGATAATTTATGTTTCGTTGCTCAAGGAGCAGCAACAGCAACAGCAGCAGCAACAGCAGCAGCAGTAGTAGCCATGGGGTTGAGCTTGGGGGATGGCTGCCAAAGAGGAAAAGCCTTGCCTTGCCTTGACTTGCCTTGCTTTGCTTTGCCTTGTCGCGTCGCTTTGCGTTGCGTCGCACTCTTGTCTCATTCGCAATTTCATTGCTTTTGTTTTGCTTTTACTTATTCTTCTTCTTCTTCTTCTATTTCTTCTCCTTGTTGTTGTTGTTGTTTTGTTACCTTTTGCTGCTCGCTTGCTGCTTTGTGTTATTACGTTTCCTTTGGCAACTTTCCTTTCGCATTCCGTTTTAACTAAAAGTGCTTTTCATTTTGCTCTGTGTGTGATTCATTTTATACATAGTTTCCCCCCCGTGTCTCTACTCTTCTCTCTCTCTATCCTCTCTTTAGTCTTTGCCCACTTGCTGTCCAACAATTGAGGGTGGTTTTCAGGCTTCTTTAAAGCGCTTCCCCTTTTCTGTGTAGAACTCAACGCCCAGTATTTACCTTTCTATATATATTAGATATTACGCGTTCAACTTTAAGCTTTGTAACTGTAACTGTAAGTGTAACTGTAAACTGTAACTGGGTCTAGGTGTGGTTATATTATATATGAATGCTTCAATGGCCACAGCAAAATGTAAAGAAAACAAAAAACATTGTGAAAAATATTCACTTATAGGGTTGCCCCATCATCATATCACTTCGCCCCCCTTCAGCTGTCTTTCGGTTCCCCCTCTGCCCATAGACTGAACTAATGGGCATCCCTTTTCCGCAAATGAGCAATACTAGGGGTTCACTTTGAATATATGTATTCCGAGAGAAGAAGTAGAAGAAACAAGTAACAAGAAAAAGAAAAAAAGAAATACGCAAAAAGTTTTTTATTTTTTTTTTTTATTAATTTCGTATAAATATTATCGTTAATTATTGATTAAGTGAAATTAATTCGATAAGTTTTTTTTATTTATTTATGCGTTAACTAGGTAGATAGCTTGGGTTTTTAGCTAGATAATGTATTGATAAATATTCGATAAGCAATCGATAAGTAATCGATAAGTGAATCGCTGAGTTATCGATAAATTATCGATAATTTCGATAATGATTAACTACAATTACATGCTAATTGTTACATTTCAAATAGATACTCGATAAATATTCGATATACATATAATCGATGACAAATCGATAACTTTTTCGATTGTTGATAATAATTAAATATATACACTTAATTACTGTTCATTTGGATATCGCTGATATCGATATCGATAAATTATCGATAATTTCGATAATGATTAACTACATTTACATACTAATTGTTGCATTTCTTATAGGTATTCGATAAATATTCGATATATAATCGATGACAAATCGATAACTTTTTCAATTATTGATAATAATTAAATATATACACTTAATTACTGTTCATTTGGATATCGCTGAGTTATCGATAAATTATCGCCAAGTTATCGATAAATTATCGATAATTTCGATAATGATTAACTACATTTACATACTAATTGTTACATTTCAAATAGATATTCGATATATAATCGATGACAAATCGATAAGTTATCGATAAATAATAATAATAATAAAATAGATACGCGTAATTATTGTTCTCTTTGTTCATATCAACTTTCTTTATTTTTTATCGATAACAATTCGATAACAATTCGATAACAATTCGATAAATTATCGATTAATTATCGATTAATTATTATACTGTTAATATACTGTTAATACATGCAGTATTATTAAAATCTTTCTAAACTCTGTTTTTTTTCTAAATACTCTATGAATATTCGTTAAACTATGCGCCATGGCTATGCGATTAATATTACGATAATCGATAACAAACAAATATTTGCTTTAAATATTAAGCAACATTAAGTTTAACCCCACCCTTCCCCAGGCAGGCCAACTTGTTCTTTAACAAACTTCTCTGGCAAAACTATTTTGATAAAAGCAAAGCGATAAGGAAAAGGTTCGTTCTACCAAAAAAAACGTTGAATAAGTATAATCCAAAATGAAATGCGCACGAAATCATTAAAAAGCTACTCAAATCCAATGTCGTAGAACTCGTTCCATTGTTGCATGTCCTGCTCATAAACAAGACCTCAATTTCCTTTCCTCACTACACACTTCTCTACCTCACACACACACACACACACAGAGAGAGAGAGAGAAAAAAAAGACGTCAAAAAGTTTGCTCTTGCTCTTCTTTATTTTTTTTGCTTTTGGCTTTTTGCGTCTCTCCAACGTCTCTCCCCTTAATCCGTTGTGCTAATGCTCTCAAATTCCAGTCTTTAAGCAACTGTTGTAAGCAGCAACAGCAGAGTCAGAGGCAGCAACAACCACGCCCAGAAAATTTACAAGCAAAGAACAGCGCTAAAAAAAAAGGTCATGGCAGAGTCAAGCTGAAAAAGTTAGCAAAAAAAAAGACGAAGGAAAAATAATAAATAAAAAACAACAAAAAAAAAAGGAAAATAAAATAAAAAACGTAAAACGTGAAACAAAATCAGCTACGGCAATAAGCCAAAATAAAACCTCATACCTGTGTGTTAAGAGCACAACCTGCAACAAACAACAACAGCAGCAACAACAAAATAAACAAAATAAAATGCCAAAAAAGAAATTAAGGAGAAAGAAAAAAAAAAATAAAGCGAAGAAAAATGTTGGCAGCAGGCAAAAGCGGAAAAACAAGCAACAAAACAACTGCTGCGAACGAGTGTAAAATACATGTGTATGTGTATGTGTATACACACACAAAGCACACTCACACACACAAAGCATACTCACACACACAGCACACACACACACATAGAAATGTTGAGTCTATGAAAGCGCAGGGCTTCCCCAAATGATAAAGTTTTATTTGCCTTTGCGGCGGGTGCACATTGAATTTCAGTGTGGCAAAAACGACGTCAGCACACGAAGCACATTCAACAAACGAGCGCGCCACTAACAAAACCGCTTCACGCTCCAAGTTCCACTACCAGTCTCTCTGCTAGCGTCTCCTCAACTCTATGCTGAAATATATATATGGCAGATGTTGCTGTTGCTGTTGTTGTTGCTGATGACGATGATGATGTTTGTAATGTTGTTGCTGCTGCTGCTGCTGATGACGTTGTTCGACAGTCAGTCACCGCAGAAAATGCCCCAGCATGAAAGCAAGCAAACACAGAAAACACCCACAGCAACAATGAAAGCAAGTAACAAGTTGTGCAACTTACAATAACGACTTGCAAATACTCTATAAAAGTTAAGCATAAGTCAAATGTTTGTTTATAGACTTTGCATAATATTCTTCTTTTTTTTTTTTTGATCTATTAAAAATTTTACATATTTTTTTTCACTTGCACTTGATATTTTGCTCTATATTTATTTTATTTTATTTTATTTTTATTTATCTTTATTTTATTTTTATTTTATTTTTATTTTTATTTTATTTTATTTTTTTTTTTTTTGATTCGCCAAGCATATAAAATTTGCATATTATTTACAAACATATATTAAATTTCTCAGAAGAAAAACTTCTAAATATTTTGTTTTTTTTTTTACCTTTTATTATGTTGAAATATTGTAAATTCTATAGAAATTATCTTGTAAAAAAATTTGCTAGAATTTTATTTTCATTAGCATAGCAAAAAAAAAAATTCTCAACTTTAAATTATAAATAATATTTGAAAATTGTTTAAATAATTTTTTGGCAATTTTCGAATGCTTAAAATTTAATTAAATTTTTTTATATAATTATAAATATAATTTATATATAATTTCATACAGCTGATTTGACAGTCGAGTCTCGATAATTCGAAATTGCACGGGAATCATATTTTTTTACGAATTATGGAGTATTTTTGAATTATTTTCTAAATTATTTATTGAATTTCTTTTCAAAGGAACAGAAATGTTTACGAATTATTCAGAATTTCGAATTAATGGGTTACGAATTATCGCGACTCGACTGTATAATAATTTAATTGCCTGTTTTGGATATGTGTACATACATATAGCTTAACATATCCTGTTGTACCCTTTGTTTTTTGGTGGGCCATGGGGTGTGTATAAAGTTTAACACAAATGAGTGAGCTGAAAACTTCAGGCGAGAAAGAGATGCATAGTGCGAGCAAGAGAAAGAGAGAGAGAGAGAGAGAGAGTAAGAGTAGTGAGAAGAGATTAAGAGGCAAAGAGTGTGTGTGTGCGTGAGAGAGAGAGAGATGTAGAGCAACAGCATAAAAGCAGCTAGGAAGTCTTTGTATAGCGAAAAAAAAAACCCTACGTAATGTTCTTCTTCTTCTTTTTGCTGTTGTTGAGCAAAAGTTGCTCAACGGCAACGACCGTGAAAGGCCATTTGCCTTCGCTGGGTGTATATATATGTGTGACAGTGTGGCAGTGTATGCGTGTGGCAAGGATAACCTAATACAATATTTTTTGTTGCCTTAGGACGTGCCGGAATTCACTGTTGTATCTGAATGCGTTACGGCTTGTATCTACGTCTATCTAACTCTATACAAACACAACTACAGACACACAAAATACACACACATATACATATATATAAATGTATATATATGTATAGCTATGTATCTACATACGTAAGTGCGTATCTGCGTGTATCTTTGTATCTGTAACTGGGCAAAGTGGCATTTAGAGCATTTTGTACGTGTTTTCGCAGCACTTGCTCAACTGCTGTTGCCACTGCTAAGGGATGAGTTAACCGTTTTTTGAGTTCCTTAACTGCTGCTGCTGCTGTTACTGATTGTTGTTGTTCAACCAGCTGCTGGCAAAATATTTCTTTCTTCTTTTTTTGTTCTCTCTCTCTCTTCATCTTGTTGTTGTTATTGTAATTGAAGCGCATAATTTGAAAAATATTTCAACTTCTTTATGCCTCATACCACTGTGCAACAGCAGCTTCTCTCTCTCTCTCTCTCTCTCTCTCTCTGTGTCTGTTTGTAGCATCAGCAATTACTTTTTAGATCAAGTTTATTTTTAGATATTCAAGTCCCTAAACTTGAATTAATTCCGCTTGGCATGAGCAAAAAATAAAAAATCAAAAAAAAATAATAAATAAAAATAATAGAAAAGAAAAAGAAAAAGCACTTAAATTAATTGCAATATTATCAGAAAATTTAGTAAAATCATATAAAAAATTTATTTCAATGTCTTTCACAATTTTTTTTGATTTAAATATTTTTTTCGAAATATTTTCATCATTATAATTGTTGTTGTTGTATTTGTAGCAAAATACTTTTGTCGCTCTTGTTGTTTTTTTTTTTTTTTTGGAGCGCATACAACGTATCGATAATGATAACCTCTGCTTGGCATAGTTCATTGCTAAATGCGGTCAACGGCGCCGTTAAATACATTTTGAAATCAACAGCAGCAGCAGCTACATACTTCAAATCACATTAAAGCTTTAAATATAATTATAATAATAATAATAATAATAATAATACTAGCATAGAATACATATTGAGCAATTGCCTGACATAGAGATACTCTATAATTTGTTGAAGCAAGTTCTAGCAGTTTTACAATTATGTCTATATCTTTTTCATGCTACTAGCAAGCGTATCTCCCCCCATTAGCTAATTTATGTATTACAGGGTATAATTACGTTTTTCAATGTACACTGATAACGCACTGTGTTTTTGTTGTTGTTGCTGTTGTACTACAGTTGCAGGCATTTATCAATTAAAATACATTTACTGACGTCTGAGATTCCATATACTATATATAAATATATATAGATTTTCTCTGGCGATTATTTAATACTATGAAAATAAAATGCTGAGAAAAAAAATTAATATTAATTTGTAGAATTTATATATTTAAATAATTTAAATGATAAATAATTATAAGAAAATAAATCTAAAAAAAAAATAATTTAAATAATAAAACAAAAATTAAAAAAAAAATAAATAAATCTTTAATAAATAAGAAATAAATATTAAATAAATATTAAATAAATAATAAATTAAGATAATAAAATAAAATAATTTAAAAAAATTAAAATAATAAAATAAATAATTAAAAAAAAATAAATAATTTAAAATAATAAAATAAATAATACAAATATGATAAATAATTAAAATAATGAAATAAACAATAAAATAAAATAGTTAATACATTCAGAATAATAAAATAAATAATCAAATAAAATAATTTAAAAATTTATAATAATAAAATAAATAATCAAATAAATTTAAAAATAATAAAATAAATAATAATAATAAATAGATATTATAAATAATTAAAATAATGAAATAAACAATAAAAATTCAAAATAATAAAATAAAATAATAATGAAATAAAATAATTAATCAATTTAAAATAATAAAATAAATTATCAAATAAAATAATTAAAAATGTTAAAATAATCAAATAAAATAATTAATATATTTAAAATAATAAAATAAAATATTTAAAAAATTGAAAATAATCAAATAAAAGAATTGATAAATTTAAAATAATAAAATAATTTAAAAATTTAAAATAATAAAATAAATAATCAAATAATAAAATAAGTAAATAATACATAAAAATCAATAAACTAAAAATTAGTTTTAAATACAAATTAAGTAGATAATAAAGAGATATTAAATAAAAAAAATAAGTCACTAATAAATAAATATAAAATATAAATATAAAACAAAAAAAAAAAACAAAAATTAAAAAAATAAATAAATCCTTAATAAATAAGAAATAAATCATAAATAATTATTAAATAAATAATTGATAAATTTAAAATAATAACAAAATAAAATAATTAATAAATTTAAAATAATAAAATAAATAATTAAATAAAATAATCAAAAAAATTAAAAATATTAAAATAAATAATCAAATAAAATAATTGATAAATTTAAAAATAATAAAATAAATAATAATAATAAATAAATATTATAAGTAATTAAAATAATGAAATAAACAATAAAAAAAACATTGAAAATGATAAAATAAATAATCAAATAAAATAATTAAAAAATTTTAAATAATAAAATAAATAAATAAATAAAAATAAATCAAATATTCAATAAATCAAAGATTAAATAATTAAAAAAAAATAAAATATTAAAATAGATAATAAAATAATAAAATAAGTAAATAATACACAAAAAATAAATAAACTAAAAATTTATACACAAAATAAGTAAATAATAAATAAAAATTAAATAAAAAAATAATTAGCTAATAAATAAATAAACATAAAAAAATAGTAAACAAATCATAAAAAAAATGTTTAAATAATTTTATAAAAAAAAAATAAACAAAACAACAAAAAGAATAAAACCGCGAGAAAAAAACAAACATCAAATAAATCATTTAAAATTCTTGACAACAATAAAAAAAAAAAAAATTGAAATAATGTGAATGGGAATGTGAATGTGAATGAATGAATGAAAGAATGAATGAATGAATGAAAGAATGAATGAGCTAAACATTCACACTCTATAAACAAATAGATCATGTTGCAAATAATAAATATTAAATAATATACAAAAACAAATATAACAATAATAAACTTTTATGTCTGTCCATTTGTCCATTTGTCCATTCGTACGTTTTGCTCAGCTTTCAATTGAATTCCATTTTAACAAATGAAAATCAAGAGGGAAAAACTCCACACTTAACAATATCAATTTTCAAATCGGCAACAAAAAAAAAACAATAAACAAAAAAAAAAATAAATAAAAAAAAATAAAAGCTAAATAAACACTAGAAAGACAATAAGTACAAAAGAGAGAAAGAGTGAGAGTGAGACAGAGAGGGGGAGATGGGGAGAGAGCAAACACTTTTGTGGCGTCACACAATACAAATTCAAATTCAAGTGTAAACTTTGAATCTCTCAGCTTTGTGTCTTTGAGTCTCAGACTTGAAATAAAGGGAAGCTCAAGCTCAAGTTGTAGCTGTAGCTGTAGCTGAGAAAATGCTCTGTTTATGATATTGAATTTTTATTTTTTTTGTTGTGCATATAGAAAAAAAACGTGTTGAATAGCAGCAGCAGCAACAACAACAACAACAACAACAACAACAACTATATTAAATTATATGCATAGCCCACAAAAAAAAGCAACTTCTCTAAGCACAGCAGGACGCAAAAAAAAAAAGTAGAATCACAAAAAAGAAAAAAAAAACATAAACTGAAATACAAATAAGAAATAAAAATAAATATAATACAACAACAAGAACAACAACAACAAAAGCGACAATAACAAGCAACAACACTAGCATCACGTCATACCGGTTTTTGGCCAACATCGTCGCATTGGTTTTTGGCCATCGTTTAGGCTTGTTGCTGAAACCAAATTATGGGGGAAGCTCACGAAAAAGAATAAATAAAAAAAAAAAAAAAAAAAAAAAAACCAAACCCCAAAAAGCCGAAGTCCAAAAAGCAAAACAACAACAATAACAACAACAGCAACATTGAGAGACAAACACGCGCGCGCATTCTACGTCTGTGAATTTTATTTTTTTTTTGGTCGCCCCGAAATAAAAAAATTTATTATTGCATGGGCGTAGCCTGTAAATGTAAATTCAAATCACTTGTAGTCAAAATTTTTAAACTTTCAATTCAATTTCATTTCACTGATTCTCCCCCCTTGCCCCCCTTTTAGCTACGCCGCTGTCTTTACAAAAGCTTTACTCGTAGGCCAAGTTTAAAATACATAGCACAATTCTTGCGTCAAATGCACAAACCAGCAGGCAGCTTAACCTGTTCCTCAGTTCTATTACGTTATTGCCAACGCTCCCCCCCTCTCCCTACTCTCTCTCTCTCTCTCTCTCTTTCTCTCTTCAATTGCCTCTTTCATTTTACACCCTTCTTATTGCTATCTTTGTCTAGCTGTTGCGTCACTTCTGCGTTTAGGTATAAAAGTTTACGAAAATGATTTCAGTGCTGCCCACACACACACACACACACACACACAAGCTATGGCAAATGTTGCCATGTCAAATATTAGCACAGAATCATTTTGAATGACAGAAATTCCGTCTCGTCAGTCAGTCGCTTGTTCTGCCACGCCTCCTTAGCTGCTGCTGCTGCTGCTGCTTCACATTCGTCTCACTGCTGCTTCTCATTCCCTTCATCATTCTCTACACTTTACTCTACTTATACTGACACACCTGTCCTGTTGCTGTGATAGAAAACTCATGTTTTTACTTGTCTCTGCTTGCCGCTGCTTGTCTCTGCTTGTGCTTCAACGCGCATTGCTTTTCATTGTTTTCAATGATTCACCTGATGTACATATACATATATTTCTATAGCATGAATTTCTCATATACTCTATCTCTCTCTCTCTCTCTCCTTCGCTCTTTCCTTAGTGTTGCAGTCTCTCTTTGTTCTTCTACTTGCCCAAAAAAAATACAAAAAAAAAACAAGTTTTATATCATCTTTTTTTTTCATTGTATCTGATGAGTAACAGTTCACACACATACAGCAAGTGAAAGAGAGACAGAGAGAGAGTGATAGTAATAGATAGAGACAGATATATAGCAGTACACTTGAAGTTTATCGCCGCAAAAAAATATTTCTAAGAATTTTATTTCATTTGACTGCAAAATGTGACTGTAAGACTGTGAATGTGTTTTCCTTGCTGCTGATTAGAAAGAAATCAATAAATTATCAGCTCGTATCAATTTAATTTGTTAGACTCTCTTTGCCAAAAAAAAAAATACAAAAATGAAAACGAAAATAAAACAAAATTTGACATTTTTTTTTCTACTTCTATTTCAACTTCCTTTGCTTCTTCTATTTATTTTTTTTTATATATATTTTTTTTCAGTCTTTTATTTCTTTATTTTCAACAGCTACGAAAATTGACATTTAATTGAATTTCATTTCAATCAATCAATTCACAGTAGTACAACAAGTGTATGCTGCTATGCGTGTGTGACTGTGTGTCTCTCTGTGTGTCTCTGTGTGTCTCTCTGTGTCTCTGTGTGTTTGTGCTTGCTGAGCTCTTCAGGTCAACTGCAGCTGACTCTCTGTATATACATATATATATATCTGTGTTTGTGTGTCTCTGGCAAAGTGATTAGTTTTTAGGCTAAAAAATTTTTCAAAATTGAACAGCAATGTAATTGATTTAACAGTTTTGATGCAGTTAACACCAAAGTTTAGTTGTGCAAGCCATTGGGCATAGAATTCTTTAAATGTTTACAACGTAAATTCATTGAAATTCTAAGCTTGAAATTGAAAGTACAAAAATTTTCTAATATTTTTTTTATGCAATTTTTATACTCGTTGCCCATTGGGTACCAAGAGTAACAGTAAACCAATAGTGACAGCAGCAAATGCATGTAACATCCATAAGGAGGCGTGGCCGATCCCATAAAGTATATATATTCTGACTCAGCATCAACAGCCGAAGTCGATTTGGAGCATGTCCGTCTGTCCATCTGTACGTCCGTAGGAACACATAGATCTCGTAGACTATAAGAGCTAGAGACTTCATATAACTTTGGGCACCGAGTATTATATAGTCGAGCATACTCGACTATAATTTTCTTACTTGTTACTTATAATTTTATGCTTAACAGTCTGTTAAAATAGTTTACAGTCTCTGCTATGTTAATAATTTAACATTTTTCTTGATATTAGTTTTATTTTCTACTGCAGAAAGTTGCCTTGGCTGCTTAACAGACTCTACGGCTCTTGCTACGTTAACATTTTAGCATTTGCTAAGCTTTAAGTAAAGTTTTAGCTAAAAAATGTTAAGTAACATAAGCAAGTTAACAGCTGTTAAACGTTTTGCAGTGGCAGTAAAAAGACTTTCGTTGTTTAACAAACTTTTAAAGGCATAACAGTTTTTGCTATGCTAACATTTTAACATTTCTTTAACATAATGTTAAATTTCAGCAAAATACTGTTAACTAACATAAGCAATTTAACAGCTGTTACGCGTTGTGCAGGACGTAAAAAGACTTTAGACCAAACTTTCTTTGTTTAACAAACTTTTAAAGGCATAACAGTTTTTGCTATGCTAACATTTTAACATTTCTTTAACATAATGTTAAATTTCAGCAAAATACTGTTAACTAACATAAGCAAGTTAACAGCTGTTAAGCGTTTTGCAGGCAGTAAAAAAGACTTTAGACCAAACTTTCTTTGCTTAACAGACTGTTGAATACATAACAGTTATTGCTCTGTTAACCTTTTAACATTTCTTTAACATTATGTTAAGTTTCAGTAACATATTGTTAACTTACCAACAGTAAATTAACAGCTGTTAAGCAGCTAAAATTACTTCAAAGCAAATTCTCTGCAAAATTTTCTGTGTTTTTTATTATTTTTTTTTGCTCTATTTACTTAACAGTTCTTGTTAACTTAATCATAATCTTAGCATAATTTCTTGTTAACAAAAATTAACTGTAAGCCAAAAAAACAAATATACAAATAATGTGAAGAAGATCAGCACACAAAAAAAAAATGAGAAGATGTTGTAGAAGAAATCTTTTTTTTTTGGGGCGCCGACACCTGTTGGGGGCACAGAGCTAAGCCCTAAGCTTACGGCCATAATAAGCGACAGATAAAAAAAAATAAAAGCCAATTGTATGCGAAGAGATATATGTTATGTATGTGTGTATGTGTGTGTGATATGTATGTGTGATATGTATGTATGTCTGTGATGTATATATAATGTATAATGTATAATGTGAAAAAATGAATTTGCTCAGCTTCACAAATGTGTAGCAAGCTTCCTGTATAGCTCACAGAGTGAGAGTGTGAGAGTGAGAGTGAGAGAGGAAGATATACACAGAGATATATGTATATAGAGATATATATGCTAT
>JBAMBR010002466.1:0-2500 GCA_037044475.1 Zaprionus obscuricornis | reverse complement strand
AAACGCAAAGCACAAACTATACAACAACAATATGCGTGTAATAAAGCTTGAAAAGCTGAAAAACAAACATATAAACATACATACATACATACATACATACATACGCATACGTACAGACGGCACATGCATAGAAATCTACTCAAACTTACTCAAACTCATAGCTTCGAGTGAGAGATAACATAGAATGAGCGAGTGAGCGTGTGAGCGTGCGAGCGTGCGAGTGTGTTTTTGTTTATGAGCAAGAGCAAGAGAGTGAGATGGCATAAGTGTGAGAGAGCTGCTAAAGCAAGCATACGACACACACTCAACAGGGAATTCCCTCAGTCGATTGAACGTACGAACGTCAGACAAAAATTGAAAGCCAAATTCAGAGCAAGCGGTGTAGTATGTGTGTATGAGTAAGAATGAGAGAGCAAGTGTGAGTGATATGTAGAGTTAGTGAAGTGAGTGAGTGGTGGGGTATAGAGCGGTTAAGGTAAACAAGACAACAGATAGAAAGAGTGAGAGAGAGGTAGAGAACATGCGGGAGAGCAATTTACGGTCAACGTATAATTCAAAGGAAATTAAGCATAAAAGTGAATAACTTTTCATAATTGCGTTTTGCTTTGTCAGCTGCTTTGCTTTTTCTGCTGCTGTTACTGTTGTTGTTGTTATTTTTGCTGTTGTTGTTGTTGCCGTTTCATTTCGTTTCGTTTCATTTTTATTATGAACAAATAAGAGCAGTGCGACATTTGGTCACCCACTTATACAAACACATGCACACAGAAATGTTTCAGCCTCTGTTAACCTTCGTATGTGTGTGTGTGTGTGTGTATGTTTGTGTTTGGGCTTGTGATTGCTTTCGCTTATCTCATAACTGTATGTTTGCCCATCATTTACATACTTATAACGTCGGGTCTATCTGTCACATGGGTTAATCATTTGCAGCATCTTCACAATTTGCATTTAAATACGTGTTTAAATATAATCTATAGCCCTCATATATATTGTAACCTTAGTTAGTTAGATAGATAGATAGATAATCGTGACTTGGTTACTGCTACTATTTATGTACTATAGTATATGTATGTGTTTGCATTCATCGCCCTTACGCTAATTAGTAAGACACAAGTTTTTTTTTTCTATTCAATATACAATATAATTTCACTTTTTTTTTCTCCTCTAAATCATTTGCCAAAGATTTCTATGGAAAAAACAAAATATTTTCTTATAAATTGTTTACGTTTCGTTGAATGTTATACACATAGATACTGATCTATACATATCTAATATTCTATATATAAAATTTTGTAGCAAAAAAAATTTTTATAATTTTTATTTAGGTTAAGAATTCATGAATGTTCATAATAAATTTAGAATTCTTTGAACTTCAAATACTTTTGCAAAAAGTCAACTAAAATTAGCAAAAAAAAATAATAAAACTATTAAAAATGAGAAAATTATCAATTTCATTATCAATTTAGCTGATAATAAATTGTTCTATTAATTTAATATAATGTTTTATTGTTTAATTTGCTTTCATGATTTGCAAAAAAAAAAAAAACATTTCATTAAATTCTTTATAATTAATTCATTGATAGAAATGTTTACTTAAATATTTAGCATCGAAACAATGAAAAAAAATTTTCTTATTGCATGCAATCAAATGAAATTTCTAATCTAATTTACAGTTTACTTCCTCTTTGTGCTCAAAATAGAATTCATGACGTGTTTTTTGCTACATATTTTTCTATTGCTTATTCGTTGTCTTTTCCTCTTCCATTTGGTTCTTCATATGCATTGGCGCTGCCTTCAGTTGTTCCCATTTAATTGTTTAACTTTAACCAGTCCCACGCACTTTATATACCTCGCATTCCTTGCATAGTTTACTCAAAGTCTCACGTGGGACTTGAATTTTGCAGCAGCAAAATGTGTTTCTGAATCCGAATCCAAATACGTTACGGAATCTGAATCTGAATCTGAATTTGAATTTGAATTTCGAATCCGATTCTGTCTGCTTGCAGCTGTAAATGTAACTGGATTTTGTTTTTGTTTCTTCTTTGTGCCTCAACACCGGTCGGTTCCGCCCGTGTGCAGACATGTACACATACACATGTGTAACTGTGTAGTGTGTGTATTATGTATTTTTTTAGATGCCTTTTTTTTATATTTCTTTTAATGAAATGTGCAAGCAGCTGCAGAAATTGGCAGTCGTTGTGTAAAATAAAAATGTGCCACATGCATTTTTATTTTTATTTATATACCCTGTAAAATGACTACAAGTGGGTATTGATGACTACAGTCTAATTAACAAGTGATAATAAATTGAATATAATAAAAAAAAATACTAAATGTTGCTTTACAACTGATTTTCTGCAACTTTTTATAATTTACAGGGTAACTGTTAGTCATGCTTATGCAATTAAAAATCAATTGTATTTGCTATTATTACAAATTCCAAGTAGTCGAGCACAGAATAATTGCAGCATATGTAACTGAACGAAGTAAGATGAACATAGCA